>OY294044.1:4378066-4590358 GCA_958510825.1 Brachypterus glaber | reverse complement strand
ACAACCTAGCTAGTAGTTAGTGCCTATTTTCCACCCGTTGCCTATGACAATGGTTGAAAAGTGAAAATTAGTTGATTTTTTACATCTGCTGTCAGAAAATGAGTAAACGTGAAACACATAACCTTAAATTGACAAATTAATATTTTAAGACAATTTTTGCGTCTTTTGGATGTTTAGGTCGTAGAAAAAATAGTATACAGACCTCGACGCAAACTATTTCGGTGGACTTCGAAAGATTTTTTACTCGGCTGCGCCTCATAAAAAAATAAGCACTCTCTTGCACTGAAAACTAGGTTCGCGTACTCGGTGCGTAATATACTATTATCTTCCTGTTTCTCCTGTATTTTTCAGTCATATTACGATTACTTAAAGTAATTTATTTTGAACACTACCTATAATATTTAAAAGTTTATAATTTATGTTATTCATTTAGATCTTTGTTTGGAAATTTTAAACGTTCTTTTTTTTTAGTTAATAGAAAACAAAAAGCTTTCCTATTTTTTTTTTTAAATTTGATTTATTTTTGTTAACCGATTAAAAATAAACATATATGTATTTAAGATTTTTTAAATTATTTTTAGGTTAATATATTGTATAACTCGAATATTTTACTACATTTTATATAAAATTTATTAAATAAAGCAAAAACGGTCCCATTTATTGTTGGGGTTTATTACACCCCACCTGTCGTTACTTGTAAAACTAAACCACCTGTCAGACGCCGGGTTAATTATTATTAAATGTCATTTAGCTATTATAGAGTTGTAACTTTGACACCCTAACCCCAAGCTACCCCAAAATTTGAATCTTAAACAGCAACCCCTATCTTGTGATACGTTAGCTTTTAAAACGTTATCATCAGAGCGTTTGTGGTATTTTTAAATGGAATGGGTCAGGAGCATATATTTTTTATTTTGTTTAATGTGTTAAATTTTCAAAATTTTCGCTAAAAAATTGGATTTTAAAACATTTTTTTATTTAAAATTAGTTTGGTTTACACTTAAGTAAACGTTCTTTTTTAAGAAAATTTCATGAAAAATTTGAAACATCTTAAACCATAAAAGATATTTCACCGAATAAAGAATTTCATGCACCAGACTGTATAGGTGTAAATCACTACAAGTTTCCTTTTTCCGTAAAAATGAAACACTAGGTATTATTTAAATTTTATTATACAGACTTTTCTATCCAACTTACTAAATTAAGAAAACTAACAGTACATTTTTTATGATAAGTTTGACACGTATTATTTATTCTTCCTCGTTCTTCCGCTAATTGATAGTCACTTGACAGTCCGGAATTTTTTGTCGTTGAGGGTGTAAAAATAATATGTAAAATATCTCCCAATATTCCATTATTATGCTGAGTATCGTGCATGGAAGCTTCACAAATGGTTCTCAACAGGCACGGTTTTCCCGGGAAACCACTTGAATTCATTTTCGATTCCAGGGCTAGATAAATAAGATTTCTATCCACACTTCTTCCTACTAAGGGCGGAAACTCAAGAGCAGTTTGGTTATCAGGTACCAGGTAATTTGCTTCGAAATTGTAAGCTAAATAAGCGTTCTTGTTTGGCAAATCTACCGGTAATGCAACTGCCATGAAAAGTCCCATTCCGGTCCCGGGTAGAAAATGAAACTTCCAGTTGTCGACTGTATAATATTCACAATTAAAAAAACTCATACTTATACAAAAGGTCACAAAAAATGTCCAATTTAGAATGGTCATGTTTAGAAACTAAATAAAGAATAGATAGAAGGTGGACTATTTTAATTAGGTGATAATTGGAATTATACATAAACTAACTGTATTATCAAAATATGTAGGTTAAAACCTGATTATACGAGGGGAGGTCTAACAGACTATCCGTTAGTCACAATCGTGATCTTCGGAGTAAAATTAATTTATCCAACACCTTCACAGAAACACTTGTTTTGAGTACTATTTTAAATGTTTTTTTCCACTAGTGACTAAAAAATTTTTCACCCACTCTTTTACGTACAGCTTTTGATCTCACCCAAAATTAGTTACATATCCTATTAATTAAGTATTATAACTATTCTATAAATAGAAGCACGTTAACTAAACCATAAAAATTAAAGAAAACCCAAATTATTCTTTAGTTTTTGAATAAAATACTGTTTTTATTAAAAATTCTGTCATCACCGCGTCCATTTTGACGTTTGTAAGAAATGTAAAACTAGCAATTGTTTATTTTTAATAGGCCATGGCTACCTATTATTTTAGTATTAAGAAAACTTAATATTAATATTTTTGACATAATTTTTCGCAAAATTATAGATTTTTATTTAAAAATAAAAGGTGTTGGATAAAATTAAATTCTCAACTCGTGTATTAAATGATTTTATCCACTTAATACACTAGTTAAGAAAATAACTATAAATTAAAGGAGTTTTCGGGGGAGTTTCTTTTTTTAATAGTATAAATTGTGCAAAATATTGTGGTATTTTAGTAAAGTTAATTATAAATATCGATACTTTAGTTCTAAACTGTTGTAATTTACGCTAGGGGTAAACCGATGAAAAAAAATACAGCTGAATTGCTTCTGGGAGGTAGTCCTTTAACATTTTCTAGGAATTTACTTCAAGATTAACTCGAAAAATCTTAAAAATTAGCTAAAAAAGATCCCAAAAGATTTTCTCGCATTACCTTCAAGATTTCCTTTAATTTGTACACCTGAATTCCTCAGCAGTTTACCCCTTGGTTTTATGGCTCTGGTGAATCGATGCGCATATTTTTGGTGTTGTTAATAATTATCAGCCTTATAATGCTGAAATTAAATTTAGATCATCTTTAAGTTACCTCAAACTTATATAATTTTCCCGGTCCAAAATCGATAACAGGGAGTGTCTTGTTCTGTCTCGAAAAAACTTTGATTTTAAACTTGTACGAAATGTTTATAGCTAAAATCGAGATGGGGCAAGGAATCGGGGGGTAAAAAATAATCCTTTTTGCTACAACTCTTTAATATTCAGCGTTTGACATTTTTTTTTTTTTGGAAAATATACTATTTAAAAACTTTTCTTTAAATTACTTTCTATTTTTTGCATCATTATTATTATTTTTAGTTTTGGGAAGGCAAAGAATTGTTTTTTTCTTCAAAAGAATTGTTTTTTTCTTCAAGCGTGCTAAAATGTTCATATTTTATAACTGAACACACTAAAGAACTTTCACTTTCGGGTTTAGACCGTGTTAATGGATTTTCACTTTCCGACGTTTCGTCTCTTACTACTAGAGACATCTTCAGGGATTAATCTGAAACTAAGTTTCGAATCAACTTGTGTCACTATTTATGACGAGTTGTGGTTATTCACCCGTGACGAGGTTTTTCCTATCAAAGACTTCCATATTGCAGGTAAGTGGTAACCAGTGTCCCGATTGATATTGTTAGGATGCTTGATGATTTCTATCGATTCCCGTATCTTCCTTGGCATTTTTCTGTTTTCTGTTAATATTTTTTTTGTTTCAGACAAATTGATTTTATGACCTGTTTCATGTACATGTTCGGCTACTGCCGATAAGGAAATTTGTTTCTTTCTTATATAGCGCTCATGCTCTTGAAGTCTTGTAGAAATTTTTCTCTTAGTTTCACCTATGTAAACCGTACCACAGGAGCAGGGTATTTTATATACGCCTTCTGAACTCAGGGGTATTTTGTCTTTTGTTGAAGTCACACTAGTTAGAAGTGATCTATTTTTTTACAGTAAAAAAATGAACAATGAACTCATATGAGTTTATTGTTGTGCGCCGTAAAAAAAAGTTAATTCTACAAACTAGTAAAAAAAAGCTTAACTTTTCCTCTTAGTAAATTTATTATTATTATTATTATTATACAATGTATAGGGCAGAGGAATAATCCTATTATGCCCAGATTTATAAAACAACAAAAATTATAGTAAAAAAAAAAAAAAAAAAAAACTTAAAGAAATATAGTATCAAATAAAAGGTAGGTGAAAATGAACATAATAATTACAAAAAGTAGGAATCTAGATTGAAATAATTGTGTCATACTGGTTCTTGAAACTGTTTATGCTGGTGGCCTGAACCACTGATGCTGGCAAGCCATTCCATACGTTGAATATACGGTTGACTAAGAAAGACTGACGGGGTTTGGTTCGATAGTTTTGCTTCTTTAATTTTAAATTGTGTCCTCTGAGCCTGATATTCTCATTGAGAATAAACATATCCTTTATATTTACAGAGAAATGGTCATGAAGAACGTGATACGTAAATATTAAGTCTCCTCTAGTTTTTCTGTTAAGAAATGTAGGAATTCGGGCCATTTGGAGCCTTTCTTCATAGGAAGGTCTGTTTGGTCCGAATGTAATTCTACTAGCTCTTCTTTGGACAGATTCGAGGTTGTTAGAGTCTCGTATAAGTTCTGGATGCCAGATGGGACCTGCATACTCCAAAATCGGTCTAACATGCATTTTGTAAAGCTTCATAAAAGTTTGGAAACTAACATTTTTGAATGCTTTGGACAATATGTACAGTTTAGTATTGGCTTTTTTACAGGCGTTAGAAATGTGTTCCGACCATGTTAGATTTTCATTTATTGTTAGTCCTAAATCTTTTTGTGAGCGAACACTGCCTAATTGTATACCATTGATGTGATATTGCAGACGTGGGTTTGATTTTCCGATATGCAGGACAACACATTTTTGCAAGTTGAGAGGAAGCATCCATTCTTGGCTCCATGTGAATATGGTATTTAGATCTTCTTGAAGAGTGCCGTGTGACGTCAAAGGGTTTCCGTAAAACTTTGTATCGTCGGCAAAAGCAGAGGAGTCGGATATGATTAGGAAAAAAAGGATAGCTGTGAAAACTAGGAAGAGAATAGGACCAAGAACAGAGCCTTGCGGGACACCACTAGTTACAATAAAGATTTCCGATAGAGATTTATTAATTCTAACTATAAACCGCCTATTAGTTAGAAAACTAGTGATCCAAAGAAGCAATTTACCTCTAATTCCGAAATGCTCGAGTATCTTAATAAGCCTTTTTGTGGGAACGCGATCAAACGCTTTAGAGAAATCGAGATAGATAACATCAGTGGGTAGGTTTAAATCGGAAGATAAAAAGTCCAATCGTTAATACATTTTAGTAAATTAGTAATATACTATTTTTTTACCATGGCTATCTTTACTATAATTGAAAGTAAAATATAAATTAACTGTAGTTAATATTTATTACTAATCACTTTCAGTTTCATTCATAAAATTATTTAATTATTTAATTATGTTATCAGAGAAAAAGAAAATAATTAAAAGTAACTTATCTCTAGGACCAGATTTGTAACCCAGTTTTTAAATGTGTGTCCTTGACAATAAATTTTTAATATTAACGTATATTATTATTATAAAACCAACTTGACTAAGTAATCGGTGTATTTATTAAAATCTTCGCCTAGCGCTTTCGTTATTATTATATTATTCCAAAGAACTTTTACCTCAAGAAGGAGCATGATGAAATCTACCGTATGCTTTGTTTGAAGCGTGAACCAACTACGGTGAGGGGCTGGTGGGGAGTGACTATTGTTTACACTTAGTACGCGTAAAGAGAGAGAAAGAATGTGTAGACCCACAGTCTAATGTCGTAAAATGACTGACAGGGGGTACAGTGTTGCCGATTGGAAACATATACTTTGGATATTTTATTGTAAATTTTAAGAAACATTAGTCCTGTATGAGTTTTATATGAACTAGTAGTTTAATTTTAATAGATTTAAATATACTATATTATTAAACAATTATAGTAAACACAATAAAGTTTTTTACATTTTTAATTTAAGTATAATGATTTGAATTCATGATAAGGTGGAAACTACGCAACATCGCTACTAGGTAGCCTGAAAGTCGACTAGCGACATCTACATTTTACACCACAAAGCTGATCGCGTTTCTGTTAGTAAATAAACAAACAAAAAGATGACACATTCATAAACATTGGTCTGAAATTACTTCTTGAGGTAAAAGTTCTTTGTATTATTCACAGCGCCAGCGCTAGAATAATATTATACGGTAGTTTTGAATTTTCAAAAAAATTCAAAAATTGTCCTAGACAAAAAATTCATAGATATAAATTTGTTTCATGAAAAAATAAGCAATTTTTTTTTTAAATGTCCGTCTGTCTGTTCGTCCGTCCGTCCGATGTCACGATTTTTGTGTACACGATAACTCCAGAACGAATTATCAGATCGACTCGAAATTTTCAGAAAAAATCAAGCTCTATGAGGGGAAGTTCCCTATTGTTTTTGAAAATAATCACTCCCAAAACAGAAAAGTTATGGGGGGTTAAACTATTAAAAAAATACAAAAATTCTAATATATGATATATTTTTTTAAGTATTTGGGAAGTGCAATTTACCATTTACTGTGAATATCATATAATGGAATGCGTAGCATTACATATCTTTACGGCTTGTTATACTCTTCACAGGAAAGTTTACTTTATAATCAAAAATACTTTTTTGGGGTGCGTATTCCGTAAGGCACATTTTGATCAATTAAGTGCCTCCATAATACACCTTTTCTATATTTAACGTAAAGCTAGTGCTAACCCACCAGGAGAGCGATTCACATTTCATGTGGATGTAATGTGATTGTGTGAGCATCACCGGTGAACGCGACCAGGATATCGAAAATAACCGTACGTCCGTCCATTTGTCTGTCTGTCAATCCGTCCGTCCGTCTGTCTGTCCCACCCAACATTTTTTAACCTACTTAAAGTAAATATAGGAAGCTGAAAGGTAAAAATACTTACCTCCGATGATATACATGAATTAAACTCATGATTCCTATAAAAAATACACTGTCCAGTTAAAGAGCTTTCCCATTTTACACATCCGCGCGTAAAATGGATTTTTTATTATCAGATTCACTTTCAGCAACCCCAAAAAGCCCAATATACGAATTTTTACGAAAACTACCTCCGCTCCTCAGGGTGTGGATTTAGAAAAAAATTATTTCAAGATTCAGTTTAAACGTCCTCGAGAATACCAATATACCAATTTTGCAAGAAAACTACCCCCTTCCCTCAGGGGGTGGAGTTAGATTTTTTTATTATCAGATTAAGTTTTAGCCACCAAAAACCCCTTTATACCAATTTTCACGAAAATGTAAACATTTAAAAAAGGCTTTCCCAAAATTAAAAAAAAATAAAATGGGAAACAATAATCAATTATACCTGTATGCAAAATTTCAAGTCTCTAGCTTAAAGCGTTCTTAAGTTATCGTGTCCACAAGGTTTCCCGGACAGACTGACCAATCGACCGATTGACCGAGCAACAATTCTTTTTTTTTTTGCTCGAAATTGATTTATATCGACATGAAACGTAATAAAACGCAAAAATACTAAAAAAAATGAAAGTTTTTGTGCACAAAAACATTCGCACATGTGCGAATACAACGCTTTTCCTAAATTTTTAAAAATTTCAAAGCAAAATACAATAAAAACTTGAATTTTAACTGATAGAACAGTTTATTTGTGTCAATAAAATATTTGGTTGGATATGGCCAATTAAATTATTTGGGTATGACAAATAAATTTTATTTCTGTCAAATAAACTTTTTTGTTCCCATTAATAAATCATTTTGAAATTAACATATTTGTTTACATGAACTAAATATTTGTTTGACTCAAATAAAATTTGTTAGTCACAACCCAATAATTTAATTGGGCATATCCAAAGAAATCCTTTTTATCAGTGTAGTTAATTTTGAGACATCTATTAAAAATGACTTCCCTATATGGAGGTCAATCAATAAAAAATAAAATCCGTCGTCAAGGCGTAATTAATGAATTACGCATAATTATGCGTTAC
The DNA here is from genome assembly GCA_958510825.1 of Brachypterus glaber. Taxonomy (NCBI): domain Eukaryota; kingdom Metazoa; phylum Arthropoda; class Insecta; order Coleoptera; family Kateretidae; genus Brachypterus; species Brachypterus glaber. The sequence goes on along the minus strand of OY294044.1, from coordinate 4,582,515 downwards.
GCGTAACTTCGCATCGAAAACTTAATAAGCTATCTTTTTATTAAAAACGATGAGCCAAGAAACATATTTTTCTACGACTTCTTTAGAATGAAAACAAATACACACACTTTTCAAACACAGAATAAATCCATTCTAGCTCTAGATACGGTATGATATATCCGTATCAAGTGTTAGAATGAGCACATGTAGTGCCATCTCCTGTTTATAAAAGTGAAGAAAACTGTATCAAAATTAGCAAAAATATACTTATTTTGCCATGAAATATTGAATAATTTAATGCAATTTAAAGTTTTGCGTTAAAATGACATAACGTTTATTAGTTTTTCTTAAAATTTGACCAGTTTTTTATCAATTTAGTTCAAAAAATTAAAACTGCTCTATCTATTGTTAAATATTTAAACCTGATATCTGTCACAACAATCTGACATAACCTTCAATTTTTGCATTATAATTTGTAAATATGTGCTAAATTTAAATAAAAATCTTTTCTCTGATTTGATAAAATTATTAAATAACATTAATGGCTTTATTTAAAAATATGTGTTTTGTTGCATTTACAAAAAAAAAACATTGTTTTTAACCTTGTCCGCAGTTTAAAGCCATACAGTGTTTTATATTTGCAGTCGAAGAAAAAGTATAGTCTACAACACGTATGGAATAGTCATTCCGCGCTCGCGGGATCGTCATGTTCGCCTGCCGGCTCGTATGACAAATGAATATTGTCTATTCCATACTAGTTATAAAATATACTATTCTTTATTTAGAAATATATGACTGTAAAGCATAGATTAACTATTAAGTAATTTTATTACTGTGTGAAATTTTTAAATAAATATATCAAATAAGCCGCATCGAATAATAACACGAAAAAATAATTAATTAAAGTCTGGGATTAATTTATTTTATTTTAGTGAGATGATATTTTTAAAAATTATGTCACGGCACCTGTGCTAATGATGCTAGACCACAAAATAAAAAATGATGTAAGCTTTAAAAAGAACTATGCAAGTAGAAAAATTATTTTGAATGAGAAACAAAGTGTTTTATGCTTCGCATTCCATTGTATACTATTCGCTTACATTTGCATTATCCGTACCTCACCTGGTCTTTACCTTTAGGCATGGTTAGAAAAGGTTCGAACCCAAAATCTAGGGGTTGCAAAACTGGGATTTAACCGCTAAACGACTAAGGGGGATTTTTTTCTGCCAAATTTCACGTTTCTACGCCCAAATATATATTTTTTTATTTTGCCTTAATTAAACATTAAATACTCAATATCCCTGTCAAACTTTTTATTACACTGGGAAGAAAGAATAAATACAGTCTTAAATGTGTAACTAGAAGGGGGGGGGGGGTCGGATATTTATTATTTTTATTTTTTCTTAACCGGCTACTTTATATATTTTGCTTTCGCACTTTGAAATTTTTAAAAATTTAGGAAAAGCGTTGTATTCGCACAAAAACTTTCATTTTTTTTTTAGTATTTTTGCGTTTTATTACGTTTTATGTCGATATAAACCAATTTCAAGCAAAAAAAAAAAGAATTGTCGCTCGGTCAATCGGTCGATTGGTCGGTATATCCGGGAAATCTTGTGAACACGATAACTTAAGAACGCTTTAAGCTAGAAACTTGAAATTTTGCATACAGGTACAATTGATTATTGTTTCCCATTTATTTATTTTTTTTTAATTTTGGGAAAGCCTTTTTTAAATGTTTACAACATTTTCGTGAAAATTGGTATAAAGGGGTTTTTGAGGTGGCTAAAACTGAATCTGATAATAAAAAAAAATCTCCACCCCCTGAGGGAAGGGGGTAGTTTTCTTGCAATATTGGTATATTGGTATTTTCGAGGTCGTTTAAACTGAATCTTGGAATAATAAAAAGTCCACGGGGGTAGTTTTCGTCAAAATTCGTATATTGGTGTTTTTGGGGTTGCTAAAAGTGAATCTGATAATAAAAAAATCCATTTTACGCGCGAGGTGAAAAACGGGAAAGCTATTTTACTGTGCAGTATAGGAAAACATGAGTTTAATTCATGTCTGTCATCGGAGGTAAGCATTTTTACCTTTCAGGAAAATATTTACTTTAAGTAGGTTAAAAAATGTTGGGTGGGACAGATAGACAGACGGACGGATGGACAGACAGACGAATGGACGGACGTACAGTTATTTTTGATATTCTGGTCACGTTCACCGGTGATGCTCACACAATCACATTACATCCACATGAAATGTGAATCGCTCTCCTGGTGGGCTAGCACTAGCTTTACGTCAAATATAGAAAAAGTGCATTATGGAGGCACTTAATTAACCAAAATATGCGTTACGGAACACGCACCCTAAGTGTGTAAAAAAAGTATTGTTGATTATAAAGCAGTTCAAAAGTTAAAGAAGGCTGGCTTTAAACACGGACTGTAGAATATAATTGTTTATTAAACATTTGCGTGCTTATGTTTTTTAAATTATCATTCTTTACATACATGATTTTTTTGTATTTTAACAATCCGACATATTACATATAATCGTGATGATTAGAAATTTTATGAATCTTATTAGGGTTACTGGATCGATTGCTGCTTTGTTTTAAACAAAGTACAAGTAAATGAAGGTGTTATGTAATGTTAAATTTTAAAATTTTCAATGGACAAAGGTAATAATAAGACCCTGTGTATGCAGTAGGGACACTAGATCTAGGACTTAGGTTGTATTGCCTTGATCTAGTGTTCCTAATATGCAAGCCTAATAAAAACCAACACCGGAAATACCAAAATACCATTAAAAAAAACTTTTAAGGGCTAGTTTCTAAAACGTAGGAAGTCTAGTGGGTATAAAATGCAACCGACCTCGATTAAATATTCAGCGATTATGGCGAGCAAATATGCGTAGGCTTTGTTTTATTTAATTTTACTGAATTATTATAACTTATAGACATATCTACCGGCCCCGCTACTACGAATTCCGAAAATAAAAATAGTTTTTTCGCGATGCTACCACGAACGATACAATGAACGAAATACCCGCGATTGAAAATGTTAAAAAAATTAAATTAGTCGGAATAAGATTGGCCATCAAAGATGAAGAGGTAAAAGTTACACACTGTCAAATATTTAAGTGTTTGAGGTTAAAATAAAGTATTTTCGTTCTTCAAATCTAGCAAACAACTTTGTTTGTCTAGCAAACAAAGTTGTTTGGTTGAATTTAATATATACTCCATTTAATGAGAGAATACAACTCTGACGTCACAGCGCGTAAACTAATAGCACTCTGTAGGGTTATTGGCATTTATTTCTTAAGACTTAATAAATGATTTTTTTTAGATATACATGTTCTTTATAAAAATTATGTATTTAGTTTTAAGAAATATATTTTCTCATTAAATGGAGTATAGCGCGCTATAGCGGCGTTGGTTTTTAAAACTTAACTAAAAGCATTAACTTGCTTAATTTTTTAGCACTTGTTTATCAAGCAATTAAAATTTACCATTTTTAATCCCTGTACAGTGTACACCATACACCCCTCAAATAAAATTACTTTATCCAATACATACATATAATGAGACAATTACCAGCTTTATTTTAAATAGATAAACTCAATAATAACCCCCGCGTGGCTTTTACTTTATTGAGTGGATAATTATTTATTTTACCCACTCAACTGTCACTTGTCAAATTATTTTCTTGTAAATATGATTAAAATTTTTAATAAAAATATGAATTTCTAAGCTATTTATTGGATAAAACCTTGTATGGCACTCATGGGTAAACCGATATTGCCCATGAGAAAGTTAACCTACGAGGCGTCAGCCAAGCAGGTAAATTTTCGATTTACTTTACTTTACTTTACCCACTAGTACCATAAATAACTATTAAATTCATATTACATTCAAACGTTTTTTGTGTTAACTATAGCCTATAGGTTAGGCGATTAAAACATGAATGAATCAAGCAATATATTTCATAAATTTTCTAATATAGCTATTCGTAGGAGGTTAAAACTTGTATTACATGAAATATTAGTGAGGCTATTAATAAATTACTTGCACTTTCTTTTCAATACATTGTTTTACGTATACAAAGTGTCACAGATTATTTAAAACGGGGGGTACTTATTTTTTACAGTTTATCTGTGTCTGAAATAGACTGCAGTTACTCATTTGCGAAAGTGTGCTAAAAAGCGAGGATCATACCAATTCGGGTGCGGTTCGCGTAACTCCATCAGAGGGAAATCCTTTATACAAGAGCAGCATAACGTTATGCTAATATTATAGCGTATTAGCGTATGGCATTATTGCCGGGGAGACCCACCGCAGTGGGTAGTTCCGGCGCCCTGTTTTAGGTAGTAGTGATGCCTACTAACCTAGGGGGACCGACGGTTTTATGCGCCCTCCGAAGCACATGGTTACGGTGGACTTTTTATTTGAAAATTTTTGTTCTCTGACCGAGGATCGAACCTCGGACTTCTTGGCTTATTTTCTATTGTTTTTACCTGAATTAGCTAAAACGATTAAATTATTTCTTAGAATTACTTTCTTACCATGAGTTTCTATCTGTTTTTCTTTTTTGGTAAATATGAAAAAGTCATTTGCGTTTTTAACAACAAACTAGATGAAACGTTGCAAGCACCCTGTCAAAACATCGGCACTATTGTACACTAGAGCCATCTAGTTTGCAAATTTCAAAAATTATGTATCTTTAAAACATTATATTCTAGCAAAAAACTGTATATAAAATTTTTTATAGGGCTTAAAAAGAGCTTTTATTTAAAATATGATTTTTTGAAATCGGGTTATAAATATGTGAGATATGCTAAAAAAACCTTTTACTGCTTTAAACGCCAATATCTCGAAAACAATGCGTTTTAGGAAAACGTTGTCTATAACATTTTTTGACCAATTTAAAATTATCTTTTATATAAGTGCTAAATTAACCAAATACAATAATAATTGCCTTAATTATAAACAAAAAACGCTAAAAATAGGAGTTTTACCCTATTTTTACCCCCTTACCCCCAATCGTTTACCCCCAAAATCTAATCAGCTCTTCGGAATACGATAAGAAACAATATGCAAAAAACCGCAAGTCGATATCTCATGTAGAAATGGAGTTAGAGAGTTTACACCCAGACAGACAGACGGACGCAAAAAATTTTTTTACTGATTTCGACTCAGAATGGTCTAAAACGTCGAGAAATGTGAAAAAACGTGGTCAAAGATTTTGACTTTTCGGCGAAGATTTCAACACATCGGCACTCTTAGTAGGACTAAGTGCCGATGTTACAAACGGTCTTCCTCAGCAAAAGTTGTGTATATTTGTTTGGAGAAATAGCTATAATAGTAGCGTCGTTTTTAATGGACGCTTGCCGAAAGATAACCTAAATAAATAATGCATCGTTTTAAATCGTATATTTATTATTTATTTCTAAAAATAATTATTGATTATTATACTATTCACTGCACGTAGCACTAGAATAGTATTATACGGTAGTTTCGAATTTCCCAAAATCGTCAAAAAACGTCCTAGACATAAAACTTTTGAATACAAATGAATCTGTTGATCCAAGAAGGAGGTTAAGCCCATCTGAAACAATTTTGTGTGAAACAGGAATTCCCTAACCATGACCATTGTGCTTGATGGGGAGAAGCTCTTCTGGTGCATGTCCGAGTTCAAAGAATTAGTACTACACCGAAACAGCCTTAGTTCGGATTTGATTGGAATCTATGAAACGATAAAAAGGGGTATCTTATATACGCTTAGAGGTCCAGTTTTGCATAAACGATAAATGGAATTAACCCCCTTCTTGCATGAACACTGAATGTGTTTCATAAAAAAATAATAAACTTTGAAAATGTCCGTCAGTCCCTCCGTCTACAGTCACGATTTTTGTTAACACGTTAACTCAAGAAAGATTTATCCGCTCGACTCAACATTTAAAAATCAAGTACTATGAACGGAAGATTTTTATTGTTTTTGAAAATAATCCCCCCAAAAACAAACAAAGTTATTGGGGCATAAACTCGGGGTAAAACATTTTTTTTTAATTAACGAAACTATCATTTTCAAAAAAAAAAATTGTTTTTCGTAAAAAAAATTAAAAAATCGAACCAATATTTTTGAAAAAAAAAAACACATTATATATTTTTGAAAAAAAGATTTTTAATTTTTTTTGAGTATTTGGGAAAATGCAATATGCCATTTACTGTGAATAGTATAATATACTATAATATTTATTTATTTATTTCATGCTAATATACATTCCAGTATTTACATTTGTCAAAAAGAAAATATAGTAAAAAAATATGGATAAAGTTCTAAATGTTACATAAAAATGTGTACAAATAATAAAACAAAAAACGAAGTAATACAAAATACAGTTAATAAATAAAAACAAGTACAAATTTTAAAATTAAGTAAAAGGTTTGTCTAAAAATTCTTTAAATGTGTAGAATGAGTGTTCCAATAAATGTGTTCTTATTTTATTTTTAAAGTTTCGAAAGTTTAATTCTTTTACATGCAAAGGAACTTTATTGTAGAATTTGGGGCCATAATATGTAAGGGAATTTTTGGATGCTAAAGTACGATGATAATCTAATCTTATGTCTTTCATTTGGCGTGTGTTATATTCATGTATATTATGTTGCGGATTATACTGATTTTCATGTTTTTTGGAAAAGCATAAGCATTCAAAAATATACAGAGAAGGGGCGGTTAATATATTCAAAGTTTTAAAAGTTTCTTTGACATCATCATTATACCCTTTATTGGTCAAGATTCTAATAAAAAAACGTCCTAGACATAAAACTTTTGAATACAAATGAATCTGTTGATCCAAGAAGGAGGTTAAGCCCATCTGAAACAATTTTGTGTGAAACAGGAATTCCCTAACCATGACCATTGTGCTTGATGGGGAGAAGCTCTTCTGGTGCATGTCCGAGTTCAAAGAATTAGTACTACACCGAAACAGCCTTAGTTCGGATTTGATTGGAATCTATGAAACGATAAAAAGGGGTATCTTATATACGCTTAGAGGTCCAGTTTTGCATAAACGATAAATGGAATTAACCCCCTTCTTGCATGAACACTGAATGTGTTTCATAAAAAAATAATAAACTTTGAAAATGTCCGTCAGTCCCTCCGTCTACAGTCACGATTTTTGTTAACACGTTAACTCAAGAAAGATTTATCCGCTCGACTCAACATTTAAAAATCAAGTACTATGAACGGAAGATTTTTATTGTTTTTGAAAATAATCCCCCCAAAAACAAACAAAGTTATTGGGGCATAAACTCGGGGTAAAACATTTTTTTTTAATTAACGAAACTATCATTTTCAAAAAAAAAAATTGTTTTTCGTAAAAAAAATTAAAAAATCGAACCAATATTTTTGAAAAAAAAAAACACATTATATATTTTTGAAAAAAAGATTTTTAATTTTTTTTGAGTATTTGGGAAAATGCAATATGCCATTTACTGTGAATAGTATAATATACTATAATATTTATTTATTTATTTCATGCTAATATACATTCCAGTATTTACATTTGTCAAAAAGAAAATATAGTAAAAAAATATGGATAAAGTTCTAAATGTTACATAAAAATGTGTACAAATAATAAAACAAAAAACGAAGTAATACAAAATACAGTTAATAAATAAAAACAAGTACAAATTTTAAAATTAAGTAAAAGGTTTGTCTAAAAATTCTTTAAATGTGTAGAATGAGTGTTCCAATAAATGTGTTCTTATTTTATTTTTAAAGTTTCGAAAGTTTAATTCTTTTACATGCAAAGGAACTTTATTGTAGAATTTGGGGCCATAATATGTAAGGGAATTTTTGGATGCTAAAGTACGATGATAATCTAATCTTATGTCTTTCATTTGGCGTGTGTTATATTCATGTATATTATGTTGCGGATTATACTGATTTTCATGTTTTTTGGAAAAGCATAAGCATTCAAAAATATACAGAGAAGGGGCGGTTAATATATTCAAAGTTTTAAAAGTTTCTTTGACATCATCATTATACCCTTTATTGGTCAAGATTCTAATAGCTTTCCTTTGTTTACTTAAAATATCATCAATGTGGCAGGTATGTCCCCAAACAAGAATACCATACCTATATATGCTTTCAAATAGGGAATAATACGTTATAAGAAGGACGTTTTTGGAAACAATTTCGACCAAGTTTCTCAAAACATACAGGGAAGAGGACAACTTTTTACAGATATACGTAACGTGTTCGGTCCAGTTTAATTTAGGATCCATAATGAGCCCTAGTAATTTAACTGGGTCTACTGAAGCATGTGGTCTCAGACTAAAAGTTATTATTTGGGTTTTATCTTTTTTAATTGTTAGTTTATTTGCCACGAACCAATCAAAGGACCTCGACTGCGCTTCCAGAACTCTATAGTTTAAAAGGGTTAGATTTATACTTTTAAGTAAAAATGTTGTGTCGTCCGCAAATAGAACGGTTTCTTCTACTGTTTCAATGTGTTCTTCCATCGCAATATCTGAATGTTCGAAACTCTGCAAGGTTTCGGACTTATCACAAATGACATTTTCATCCGTTAAGAAATCAGGCATGTCATTTATGTAAACCAGAAACAGAGGCGGGCCCATTACAGAACCCTGCGTTACGCCATGATCTATTGGTAACATTGACGAAGAGTTTTGGTCGACTACTACACATTGAAATCTATTTTTCAAGTACGATTTTATTAAATTTACGCTTTGTTCATTAAAACCATATTTAAATCTAAGCTTTTTACATAAAATTTCCGGATCAACGCAGTCAAAGGCCTTTGTTAAGTCACAAAGTATCCCGCCAATGTATAATTTATCCTCAAAGCCCCTAAGAATCTCCGAAGTCACCTTTAATAAAGCTTCAGAAGTAGATTTGTTGGCTCTAAAACCATACTGCTTGTCTGAAAAAAGATCGTTATTTTCAAAAAAAGAAACAATTTTTTCTTTTAAAATTTTTTCAAAAATTTTGGAAAAAATTGGTACCAGAGAAATTGGTCGATAGTTACACAAGTATACTACAATATACTATAATATACATATTATGTATGATGAAACGCGTAGCATCACATATCTTCACGACTTGTTTTTATAATTATTAAAATAAATCGATCAAATATTGCTTTTTAAAATAAGCAGTAAGTAACAATACACAATACTTAAAAAAAAGTTAATATTTATTTTTATTATTTTTACGTATACTTATTATACAGGGTGATCCATAACTGGCATGCCAAAATTTAAGAGGTGATTCTAGATCCAAAAATATAAAAAAAGTTCCTATAAAGGTTGGTCCGGAAATGAGCCCTAAGGGATCTAGGGCCCTTTAAAATTGTAATAAAAATAAGGTTTTTAATTAATAACTCGGGTACTGTTTAGCTAGAGCGGCGAGCTTTTGCACGTATACTAGTATTAATAAGGGCAATAAGTTTATGTTAATTTATTTTTTTAATTTATCCAGAGGCGTGCCCAGAGGGACAAAATATATGAGGCTTAAAACATTTTTGCCCCAAACTTTTCTATGTGTATGTTTTTTGGATTTGTTGTAAAAAATATAGATTTCTAGAGTAAAAATACATATAAAATATCATATAGTGTAACACTGTAGGAGCAACCGTTATCAAAAAAAAAATGCAATTAAGAGAAAGTAACATTTTGTGCCACCAAAAACGTTACTTTTTAAAAGGCTATTACTCCTTTAATATTAAATTTAGGTGTTTTGGTGTACAATACTTTTTTGCTCAGTTTTAAATGAAGAATCACCCTGCAGCATTAAAATTTTATTGGTGCTTTTTTTTGTTCCCCATTCAATACGTCATCTTCGAAGGGCCGTAGCTCCCTTAGGGCTCATTTCCGGACCAACCTTTATAGAAACTTTTTTTCATATTTTTGGATGTAGAATCACCTCTTAAATTTCGGTACGCGAGTTCTGGAACAGGCTGTATGTCGATAAGCAATATGAATAATAATATTTATCCAATACATACAGATAATGAGACAATTACCATTATTTTAAATAGATAAACTCAATAATAACCCCCGCGTGGCTTTTACTTTATTGAGTGGATAATTATTTATTTTACCCACTCAACTGTCACTTGTCAAATTATTTTCTTGTAAATGTCATTAAAATTTTTAATAAAAATATGAATTCCTAAGCTATTTATTGGATAAAACCTTGTATGGCACTCATGGGTAAACCGATATTGCCCTTTCGAAAATTAACCTGCTTGGCTGACGCCTCGCAGGTTAATTTTCTCATGGGCAATATCTTACTTTACCCACTAGTACCATAAATAACTATAATTATTTTATACTCGATTACTTACGTCGCGTCGTAACTAAACGGTTTTGACATAGGGGCGTATCTATTCGATATGTCTAACAGCCCTATCTTGAAAAGAAACTTTAACTAATATTTCACTATTTAAATAACTAAATTTAGTTACTGAAATAAGTTTTAGTTATGATAACTCTTGCAATGAGTTCTTACTAATGACATTAGGTTTTTTTAGTTAAACATTGCTGAAAGTACTTTTTGCGTAACGCTTCTATGAAACAGTTAGTTAGATACGCTATGCATTTTTTTTTCACTACTAGCTTTAGAACATACCATTATTTATCATGTTTTCAGACTGTGAAATCGATTTTCTTCACCTATAGCAATAATAATTTTTTCTCTCCTAGTAGGAGTAAATTTTATAAACAATTGATTTCTGTCACTTTAGATGTTTCAGTTCTTTGTGCAATTTTTACTAATTAAAGTAAGAAAATTGGTTTAAATAACTTTTTATTTGTTAAATATAATTAGTTATAATTATTACCAATTAATACAATAAATAATAAGCTAAATATTATGAAAAAACTAAAAAAAAACTAAAATTTCAAACTTCAGTTCAAATTATTTATTTGAGCAAATGTCATTGATCAAGGCTACTTGATTTTTATGCAAATTTCAAGAAATTTAATTTCTGTTAATAATTTATTTTATTATTTGAATAAAAATATTTAAATAGTGCTGGTAGTGAAAAAACTAATGTATAAACTACGGTAGAGAAGACTATTATAGCCTCGCACTCTTAAATCCCTCGCCATTACGCAGATCGGGATTTAATACGCTCGGCTATAAAAAATGTCTTATTTACCTCGTTATATAATTACTATTATATCGTCATCTAAAGGCTCTAACGGTCTAACTCCAAAACTTCATATTTTTCAGGAGACGTAAAAAACGATTTAAAACTTAATTATAGCAATTTAGAACTTTAAAACTAGCTTGTTCACAGGTAAAAATGTTTGAAATGTGTTAATGTATTTAAAACTTTTCATTGTTATCTATTTTATATAAATTATTTGAAAATTAAATTTTAACCACAGAATCTAAATTCACTAATGGTCTAACTCCAAGGGAAGATAAAAGAGGATATCTATCGTATTATATCGCGTAATATTATTACAAAAAATTTATATTTTTATATTTAATATATAATATTACTACTAGGTAGGCATAATATATATACATTATTAATGGCAATAATTATAATTATCATCAAACAGTAAATTAACAAATATTTGAAACGGGATCCCCTGTTGTCGAGAAATAGTTTGACATTAGTGACAGTTCTCATTTAATTGTTTTCTCACAATCATATGATGGAGTTAGACACTTAGCGACTTAAAATATTTACATTTTTGCATTTTTTGAGGCTGATATTGGTTTAATGCAACTTTTTTTTTTGAAGTATGTTGGTAATCAGATAATGAAGCAAATTTGATAAAAATCTCATTTTTGAAAAATTTGGAGTTATACAACTAGAGCCTGTAATGGACGATATGAGAAATCATATAATAGTTATTAGTAAATATAGTTAATAATTCATTTTTAAATTTTGATTGCAACACAGCGGTAGCCCCCGTAACTATGAATAAAAACCCGCTCTGTGTTAATGAATCAATTAATGATTTTTTAGTACAAAATTTTAAAAATTTTATTATAAGTAGGTATATCATAATATTATTTCTTTATGACCATAATTATTTGCAAAACAAACATTTAAGATTAGATTAGATAGGTAACGAACAATAATAAAAATTCAAGATACATTTTAAAAATAAATTACAAAAGTAGAAAACATGTATATAATTCAATTCTGATGGCCGTCGAATTCTAAATATTTAATTTTAGTGTTAGAAAACCTTAAAAATATAAATTACTCAATTAGATTTTGTAAAAAAATAAGTTTGCTTTTGTTTACCTAAGTAATTGGATTTCCGTTAGAAAAACCGTGTATTATTAATTATAATTATTCTTAATTATTATTAAATTAAATTATTATAATTATTTAAGAGAATTGAAATCTCTGTTGATTTCTTGCGTTTTAAAATCTTTACTATGAAGAAGCAAGGCTTTGAAATAAAAACCATAGTTTTCTTAGCTTTCCCTTCAATTTTCTGAATGCAATACATAATATTTTTCTCAAAAGGCTCTATCTGGTTAAAAAATTAATTTCTTCAAGCAAAGTGTTGCGTAGAATTTTTTTAATTAATTGATTTTCTCAGCGTTTTATTTGTAATAAAAGTAAAAAAGTTGATTTCCGCGAAATTTCTGTCTGTCGGCCTATCCAGGGAAATTTATGACCAAAATAACTCGAGAAAGCTTTGAGCTTAAGGCTTTAAAGTTAGAACATATGTAGGTCTTAGGCTCGTATTTCGTAATAATTGGGATCTAGTTAGTTGAGTTTGAAAAAAAATTTTTAAGACATTTTTTTTTTGATTTTTTTTTCGTTTGAAGAAAAGTTCCTTTTTTCATAAAAAGAAAAGTATTGTTTTTTTTTTTTGAAAAATGAACATATGCCTATAGGGGAAAGTATTCTTTTATTGAAAGCAGTATTTAAAAAAAAATTAGACAATCTATGAATGGGACAAAATAAAAATATGACGCTTACCAGACGTCGCGACGGTAGTTATGAAATTATTCATTATTTAAAGATCAGATAATTTCGGAACGGTTCGTCATAGATCGCATCCACACTCTATTCATTTACAATCTCCACTTAGTTTGTCGCGACTCGCGGTTCTGTACATCGCGTTTTCAAAAATGGTTATGTTTTTTAAATATATGTAAATATAAACAATATTTTTATAAATTATACAATTTTTGAGTTATTTATATTAAAATTATTTGTGTTATTGTGATAGCTACTATAGTATAAAAAATAAAAAAAGAACCGTTTTAAATAATAGTGATGTTATTTTCAGTGATTTTTGAGTAAAAATAAAGAAAAATGAATGAACATGGATACAGTTTTCGCCATGAACTCAGCAATGTTCCATGGGTTAGTTCTACGTAGTAATATGCTTGAGATCGATAGTTTTTATAACCTCCCAGTTTTAGCCGGCAGACAAAATTATATTTTATCATTTTCTATATCTGTTTACTTTATTGCTTTAAGAAAACATGTTTTATTTGCAAAAAAATACAAATATTTTCCTACATACAGGGTGATTAAAAAAGAAAAAAAGAAATTTTACTCGGATATCTGTCATTTTTCATGAATTCAAAAACGTAATTGGCTAAAATTAACTCTAAGCCAATCATGTTTTCTTAATATAAAAGAACAAACATCTATGGCTCTTAAACAAGCTACTACTATCTTATGGGGGTCGTCCAAAATTTAATTTTTGTTTAATAGCTTAAGCTTTTTATAAACGCGCGCTACTAAAATCTTACTGATTTTTTTTGTTCAGTGATCCATAATAAATTATTATTAATTATTATTATTTAATTAAACCTTTATTAACAGTGTTACAAAATAAAATTAAATTTACGGAAAAGTTACATAAAGTTTATATGGTTTCCTAGGAAATAACTTAAATATTGGACTTTATATAATATATTTTTATAGTTATTATTTAAATGTAATTCGTATAGTAGCAAATATTTCCTTGTATAAGGCATCGTTAGAATTATTAATTTGTCTTGAAAGATTATTTAAAAAATAAGTTAACAGATTCATAACATTACGGAACATTTATATTAAATAATAGTTATTTATGGTACTAGTGGGTAAAGTAAGATATTGCCAAGCAGGTTAATTTTCGAGAGGGCAATATCGGTTTACATATGAGTGTCATACAAGGTTTTATCCAATAAATAGCTTAGGAATTCATATTTTTAATAAAAATTTTAATGACATTTACAAGAAAATAATTTGACAAGTGACAGTTGAGTGGGTAAAATAAATAATTATCCACTCAAAAAAGCCACGCGGGGGTTATTATTGAGTTTATCTATTTAAAATAAAGCTGGTAATTGTCTTATTATCTGTATGTATTGGATAAATAAATTTTATTTGCAAAGAATTATTTTAAAACTAATAAAATGGTAAAAACTACAAGATTTTTTTATTTTTTTATTTAACTATAGCTGTAAATTATAGATTATATAAACTATGCATATAAATACATAACTAGTTTCTTTATAGAAATCCTAATAATTTAATTTTTGTCAATTTTATAAAGCACCTTTGTTTTGGCGAGGTATTAAGCAACACATTTTATTCTAACTAAAAATTATTTGCAATTTTGGTGAAGTCGCTGAGTATATAATTATAGGTTTTAAACTTTAATTATAAAAATATGCATGACCCAGTTTATTATGAAATATTGACATAATATCTATAAAAGAATTTGAACAATGTCCAAGATTTCGATTTCATTTAGCGAAAGATTTATTTTTTACACAGCTGGGTCAAAACAATGTCTCAAATAAATAATACATTCCTGAACTGATCAGAAAGAAGCTTAAAGAAAACCTTGCCATTAAAACCGTTTACAGTAGTTTTTCAGGGTTTTCCTTAGGGATCGACCGATACCGATATGATATCGGCGATATCGGCAAATGGTAATTAATAAGTAGTACATAATATTTATAATATAATTATATTATATTAATATATTATACATATTATGTACCACGTGTGCGGTCCGAAATTCACCCCTCCCTCTTTTTTTTGTGATACTTGCACTGATAAAAAAGATAATTTAGATTTATTTGGATATGGCCAATTAAATTATTTGGTTGTGAGTAACAAATTTTTTTGAGTCAAATAAATATTTAGTTCATGTAAATAAATATTTAAATTTCTAAATCATTTATTAATAACGAACAAAATAGTTTATTTGACAAATATAAAATTTATTTGTCACAACCAAATAATTCAATTGGCCATATCCAACCAAATATTTTGTACACACAAATAAACCGTTTTATTAGTTTGGGTTAGCTTCTTGTTGCAAGTATAAAAAATACTTGATATAGGTAAATATATTTAACTAAACTTAAAAAATGCAATAATTTATTTCAGGTACAATTAAAGTTTATTTTTTTAAGGTATAGTTATTTTAAACTTGCCGCTAAATACTCCACAAAGTCCGATTTACACTGAAGCATGTGGCTTGTTGTCAATGTCAACATAACCAAAATTTATAATTTTTGTTTACTTACTTTCTTTTAATGATGTTTTGATGTAAAAAAGAGAATTGATAAAGCTGTCGCTAAAAACACTTGTATTCCTGTAAAAACAAAATTTGCTTATAAAATCGCTTTTATTCCAATAATTTAGAGGAATAAACCATTGTTTTGTTCTCGTTAATAGCACGTCAACGTTTTCGGTTGTGTAAATTGAGCCTAGTCATTTCGCTTACGACGCATGCGTATCTTAAGTTGCTATGGTAATTTTGAGATTGTTTACAAGCGGGAAGGTTTAAAATAACTATACCTTAAAAAAATAAACTTTAGTACTTGCTTTTAAGAAATTAGTATTCTTTAAAATTATTTTTAGTATTTTAAATACTCAGTGTAAATATCTACTTGCCTTCTTTCATTTAAGTTTCTTTAACACTCTTTACAAGATATTTTATTATATAAACCAAGCACTTTTACTGATTCAAGTTTTAACCTATTATTATTTTATTGAGCAATGTGAATCACAGAACATGATGAACATGATGTGAATTGAATTAAATCAATCAAAACATTTATGAAAACTCGCCGCAAGCAGCTTGTTTTCTAGACTTGTACTCGTGCGCTAAACACGTTTGTTATGAAACTAGTACTTTAATATACTATTTGAATTTTTTATTGCAAAAAACGTTGCAAACTTCAGCTTCATAAACATTTCATTAAAGTACTTAACATGCTCTACATTATGTACTAACTTTTGAGTCACTTGATCTGAATATTACGTACTTCTTTTTTGGTAACAATTTCTCTGTGTCTAATAAATTATCTTTTATATTTTTATTTCCCAATCAAATAAGGCTTCATTTGGTATTTGATTTAATTTATGAAAAAAATGTTATAGGTAGCTAACATTAAAAATAGTTTAAAAGGTTGGTTTACCCAATAATTAACATTAAACTAAGAACTTAAAATTAAATAAAATGTCACAAAAAGTCCATTGTAAAATTCATATTTAGTTTAGTGTTGATTATTAGGTAAAGCAACTTTTATTAAAGAAATTTAGATACAATTTTAAATAAAATAAAAGTTTATTTTAAATTATTTCGCAAAAACGCCTTATGAACTAATTTTTACAAAGTTATGTACATTTATATTCTATTTTAGTTTATATAATGAACAATAAACATAATTTTTACTGCATACGAATCAACGTTTCATAAGTAAATAAAATTTAAATAATTTACACCTCATAACATAAGGCACAAATATTTTATTATATCCTGCAATTTGCAGGTATAAAATTTATGTTATAATCAACGTAACAATATGTAACTATAATACTGTAATACCTATAAATAGAATCCAAACACTCATGAATTTTAAAATATAAATGGTTAAGTGGTAGTTAAAATTGTCAATGAACATCAATCTAAACAAGTATACCTATTACTTAAAATTTTAAACTTCACTTTCTATTTATAACATGGTTTCGGGTTAAAATCATTTTAACAAAAATTGAATTCAAATCGTATGACTCCAACTTATACTTGATTCACCTAAGACAAATCACGCTATTTATCCAATACATACAGATAATAAGACAATTACCAGCTTTATTTTAAATAGATAAACTCAATAATAACCCCCGCGTGGCTTTTACTTTATTGAGTGGATTATTATTTATTTTACCCACTCAACTGTCACTTGTCAAATTATTTTCTTGTAAATGTCATTAAAATTTTTAATAAAAATATGAATAGTTATTTATGGTACTAGTGGGTTAAGTAAGATATTGCCCATGAGAAAATTAACCTGCGAGGCGTCAGCCAAGCAGGTTAATTTTCGAGCCATACAAGGTTTTATCCAATAAATAGCTTAGGAATTCATATTTTTATTAAAAATGTTAATGACATTTAAAAGAAAATAATTTTACAAGTGACAGTTGAGTGGGTAAAATAAATAATTATCCACTCAATATAGTAAAAGCCGCGCGGGGGTTATTATTGAGTTTAGCTATTTAAAATAAAGCTGGTAATTGTCTTATTATCTGTATGTATTGGATAAATAACTATTGTCGCTTTATTATTAAAGCTATAAAATTTTTATATCAGTAAATATAGACCCAATAAGCTACAAGTTTGCCTAAACAAATGTTTTCCGATAGCTTTTGTTTTTGAGCTGCAATTATTCTTATCTAAACTTTGAAAATGACATTAACTGAATATACAAAATTTCGAAAATTCATTTATTTTTCCTTATAGTAAATTTATTTTTGAAACCGACTATTATTTTTGCAACTTTAATCCATATTAGAGAAATAAGATATTTAATATTTTTAACAATCCTCGTATATCAGTAAAAAGATGAAGCTGAAGTTTGCGACGTTTTTTTTGCAACGAAAATTAAAATAGTGTATTAATGTACTAGTTTCATAACATACGTTTTTTAGATCACGAGTACAAGTTTAGAAAACAAGCCGCTTGCGGCGAGTTTTCTAAAATACTAGTGCGCTAAAAACGTGTTATAGAATAAGTGCTTTAATATACTATTTGGATTTTCGATGCAAAAAAACGTTGCAAACTTCAGCTTCATGTAAAAAGTACGCAAGTAAGTAACGTCAACTACCTAAACTAGCCCCTAGATGGAAATAGTGTATTTAATTATATTTTAATCTGAATAAAGTACGTTTTTGCCTTTTTGTCTCTCCTGATAGTCCTTTCACGATAGCCGCATATTAAAAATATATCCTTTTTAAATTTTAAGTTTTTTTTTTTAATCCATTATTAATAGTTATTTATGATACTAGTGGGTAAAGTAAGATAATGCCCATAAGGCGTCAGCCAAGCAGGTTAATTTTCGAGAGGGCAATATCGGTTTACCCATGAGTGCCATACAAGGTTTTATCCAATAAATAGCTTAGGAATTCATATTTTTATTAAAAATTTTAATGACATTTACAAGAAAATAATTTGACAAGTGACAGTTGAGTGGGTAAAATAAATAATTATCCACTCAATAAAGTAAAAGCCACGCGGGGGTTATTATTGAGTTTATCTATTTAAAATAAAGCTGGTAATTGTCTTATTATCTCTAGGTATTGGATAAAGAATATTTAAGTTTGACAATTTATCAAACTCTTATGATATTTATAGTCTTACGTTAAAAATCTAAGTGGAGATGAAATTAAGATTCTTGTTAAATAATTTTAAGGTACACAGACTATTATTTAGACAAATCGATTTATAGCAATTAAATTAAGATTCTATCACAGATTTTCTCTTAAATTATTATTATTCTAATAATTTTTAATAATGTTGTCAATAAAGAATAAATAAAATTGATTATTTACTTTTCATGCATATTATAAAAAAATTATTTAAATTTTTTTTGAGTATAATTTTATAAACATTATTTATTTTAAAAGTAATTCTGAGATTACTATTAAATATAAAAGGCCATATATAACAAGAGAATTTATTATTATAATTAAAATTTAAAAGTAAAAATTCCCATTCTACAATAAAGGGTCTCCGCTTTATTTTTCAAAATTTCAATAATTTTATAAATTATAAAATTTCAATTTACCAAAATAAATAATATTATTTACCCAAATAAAACTTGGGATTTTAGAATAAAAAAAATGGAAATTGTTAAAAATAAATTATTGTAAAAATGGAATTTTTACTTTTAAATTTAAACTTGGATATTAATTTGGTTATCAACAGTTTATTAAATGTAATAAATAAGCTAAGCTATAACGCCATTATTTATTTGTCTCAAAAAAATTCAGAAAGAGTATAGAATTTGATTTTTTAAACTTTTGTAATTACTTAGTACAAAATTCCATCGTTCATCTTTCTGAATTTTAAATATTGCTTTAGAAATATTATACCAGATTAGAAATGCTAAGTATTGCAAGCCTATTAAACAAAAATGAGGCCAATTAAAAAAGTTAAGGAATTAACATATATCTATTAAATTTAAATACAACTTAATTAACAAAAAATAACTTAAATAAATATAATTAAAAAATATTATATTACAAAAATAATATTAAATAATTTTTGTTTTTGTTGTTTACTGTTATCCTTGAAATGGACGACCGTCAAATTTTTCTAGTTTGGTATTTATTTTATTAGAAATAATTAAATCGGCTATTAGTATGCATACTTATAACAATATTTACCTAGATATTTACCTTCAAAATGGGATAATATCTAAAAATAAATTTTTCGCATTTATTCAAAATTCGAAAGAATCTTCTAGATGTCGATAATTTGTTTACTACCCACTGAATATTTATTTACACCCACGGTTGATTGGTTTGGATAATGATTATTAATTATAATTATAGGCGCCAATATGACAACACTGAAATGTTAAATACCTACGTAGGTATAAAGAACTTTCACTTTCGGGTTTAGTTTTCGACGTAGAATCTCTATTTACTAACGTTCCCGTTCCCGATACAATAAATATTATACGAGACCTACTTACAACTGGAAATCTTGACCCAAAGTTATGTAAATTATTTGAAGCTTGTCTGACATCTACATATTTTCTGATACAGGGAGAGTTCTATGAACAAGTGTCAGGCGCCGCAATGGGATCCCCATTATTACCCCCTGCGGCCAATGCTTTCATGGAATACTTCGAGAAAAAAGCTATTGAGTCATTTCCATTAAAACCTAAAATTTGGCGCAGATACGTAGACGATGTCTATGCTATTTGGCCCCATGGCATGGAAAGCCTTCAAGGTTTTCTAATTCACCTCAATTCCCAACATAAATCTATACGGTTTACGATGGAAATTGAGAACAACGGATCACTTCCCTTTTTGGACGTTTTGGTTTACAAAACGGAAAATGGCTCAATAGGACACTCGGTATACAGGAAGAAAACCCACACTGACAGATACCTAAACGCATTTTCACATCACCACCCCTCTCAAAAACGCTCGGTAGTTAATTCACTTGTTCATAGGGCTTTCATGATTTCAGACAAGAATTCCCTAGACACAGAACTCCTTAAACTAACCAAAGCCTTGACCATGAACGGTTATACCAAAAAAGACATTAATAAGACCATATACAAATACAGAAATCCCAGACCCAAACAACAGGACAATAGTGACAATGACAGACAGACACAAGTTATACTTCCCTATGTAAGCGGTATCACGGATAAAATAGGTAAACTTTTGAAGAAGTCAAATATTAAGCCTATATTTCGGTCCAACCAAAAATTAGGTCAATGTTTGACTTCAACAAAAGACAAAATACCCCTGAGTTCAGAAGGCGTATATAAAATACCCTGCTCCTGTGGTACGGTTTACATAGGTGAAACTAAGAGAAAAATTTCTACAAGACTTCAAGAGCATGAGCGCAATATAAGAAAGAAACAAATTTCCTTATCGGCAGTAGCCGAACATGTGCATGAAACAGGTCATAAAATCAATTTGTCTGAAACAAAACAAATATTAACAGAAAACAGAAAAATGCCAAGGAAGATACGGGAATCGATAGAAATCATCAAGCATCCTAACAATATCAATCGGGACACTGGTTACCACTTACCTGCAATATGGAAGTCTTTGATAGGAAAAACCTCGTCACGGGTGAATAACCACAACTCGTCATAAATAGTGACACAAGTTGATTATAAACTTAGTTTCAGATTAATCCCTGAAGATGTCTCTAGTAGTAAGAGACGAAACGTCGGAAAGTGAAAATCCATTAACACGGTCTAAACCCGAAAGTGAAAGTTCTTTATATCTTAATGGCCGTGAAAGCTTAAAATCTAAAACCTACGTAGGTATTTAACATTTCACTGTTACTACACTACTACACTATGTAAAAAACACTAACGTCAATTGGGCTGAAGCTGAAGTTTGCAACGTTTTTTACAACATAAATTCAAATAGTATATTAGGGTACTAGTTTCATAAAGTCCAAACAAGCCGCTTGCTAGGATTTTTCTAAAGTACTAGTGCGCTAAAAACGTGTTATGGAATAAGTGCTTTAATTACTATTTGAATTTTCGATGCAAAAAAACGTTGCAAAACTTCAACTTCAACACGTCGACGTGCACGCGTGACGTAAGTTATTTTTAAAATCAGTATAGCAAGAACTATAAGAATCCGTTTTGGAGAATCCAAACAAATTTAATAGTAGTCGGCGTAAACTCAGTTATGACTCATCAACGTTGAAAATAAACACAGAAACATAGGCTTACGGAATAATTTTGCCGAATTATGAGGGAAATTTTTATAGGGATCAGTAAATCGAAACATTTGAAGACTAATTTGTTACACAACAATATTGACTATATATATATATATATATATCGGTGTTTTTCAAAGAAAAAACCGACATTCGATTTTTATTTTTTAAGAATACGAAAGTTTTTAATTGTTATTTATCGATAACTTTTTTTCCCACCTTACACGTTTAAATGGAATCGTTAAAAAAAATCAAGATAAAAAGAAATAAAAATGTAAATATTTAAAACTTCGCGTCAACGCTAGAGTCGATGCGGCGCCTATGCGAGTACTAGAAATTCGCCGAGTACTCTTAATAACCTACATTTTGCAGGGCTGTAATATTTTAAAATTATTTTTAAAAAAATTACTGCTGCGTGTAGTACCTAAACTATACAAAAAGAACAACGAAGAAGAAAAACTTCTTCGGGAAAACCCCTACCTAAACAGTCAACAAAATAATTAAAACAATAGTCATGATTAATATTAGCCTTAAATGTTAGTTTGTTGTTATTTTTAACTACCACGGTATTTTAATGATAAATACCTTGGAGCTTCCTAACCTAAGACAACATCACGCTTTTTATTCAATTTAATTCGTTAATATTTTTATACCAAGAATTATCTTTTTTTTATTAACATATTTAAATTATAATTAAAATAAAATAATCAATAATTGGTTGTCAGATTTTTCATTTCTTTCCATATCATCTTATTTAATGACCCGTGTGATATTCATTTACACTTATATACAGGTTGTCCCAACTCTATTTACCCAGCGATTTTTTTTGAAAACTTAAGGAGATAATCAAGTTCTGCAAGAACTAACTTAAATGGGACAACAATATCTATAAAAATTAGCTAAAAATTAAATCCGCCCCTCAACCCTCCCCCTCCCCAACCATTACTTTATTTTTTTTCATTGTTTTGTGACAAAAACGTTTAAAAACAACCCCCGCATCCCACCTATATTTAGGGATTATATATATTTTAATGTCAAAAAATTTAGAAATAAAAAAGTTTGGGGCAATAATGACATAAAAAAAAATGATGAACCATAAAGAAGAAGATAAAAGTTACCTGAAGGAATAATAGAAATGCCAGAGAATATCAAGAGCTACAAGTTCACTCATATCCACTTTTCCCTCCGATGGATAATTTAGCTGAAATATCGAAAAAAACAATTTCACCTCCAACATGGCCATTTTTGAATATAAATTGATTAATATATTAAAAAAATGATTTAAACAAAAATTGTTGAAAATTTTCTCCATTGGTTATATACATTTTTATAAACATCACCTCTTCGCCGCACCACTATATACGAGGAAAAAGAACTGTCGAATTGTTCTCCCATTTGGGACTGCAAGGAATCGCGCAGGTGCGAAATTAAAATTCTTCTTCTTCTTCTTCTCTTTATTTTTGGCCTTTGCTTTATATCAATTAGCCAGCTCGCTACTCTTTTGTTAATTTCTGCAGATGGTTTGTCTGGTTGCTACCATACCATCGCTTTCTTTCGGCCTGGTCTTCTGTAAGACTTCTTGTGGGACCTCCCAATTCTCTTTAAATGTGCGTAGGAATAAATAAATTTCTTCTATCATAACCTCAAAAACATGTGGATAACCCTAATCCAGATCCAACCACTAAATTACATCACATTCTATTGTAAAATCAATATCAATAGTTATACCGATTGTAGATTTGATAATATTTTCTTTACAAACACATTTTTACATAAATTACTTGATACATCTGGCGCGAAAAACTTACGCCATTTTTAATTCACCTTAAATGTTTAACACCCTACCGCCTTCGCGTCAGCCACGCGAATGAAATTAAAATTAAAAAAGTAGTTTATTAACCCGGGGTGAAAATGTACTTGTTGCAGCTGTATACTTTACTTCCTGAAAGTTGAACTTATTAGAAGCATTCATTTTATAAATGGTCACTGGGTCTTTCCTAAAACGATGTTAATATTAGGGGCTGTCCATATATTACGTAACGCGCCTAGGGGGGGGAGGGGGTCAGAGAAATTGTTACAGTTTGTGACAGGAGGGAGGGGGGTCTAGGTAAACGTTACGTAACGGAATTTAATAATTTAATGTTTATTTCCTAAGCTTGGCAGATGTATTTTTATTTCAACATAAATTACTATTTACTGGACCATAATTCTCCTTTTCACACAAAAATTGACGAAACTATGCACATTTAAATAATATTGTAATCAGTAAAAAAACTGTTGACATTGATATTAAAAAAAAATCTTACGGCCCTGTTCTTGCGTGATCTTGCCGATGAACCATCGGCGATGATACATTTTCGCGCGGAATGTGTACTCACAGAACACCAATGTGTGTACTATTTGTGTACCTGTGCATAAACAATATACGTGTTATATGTGACACTCAGTGTAAAAAGAGGTACCTAGTATTTTTTCCCTGTGTGATATTGATTATGAATATTTTTTTAAAGTTTGAGTGATTTTTAATTTAATTTCGTTTAAGTACATTAAGTGCTATATGTATTATTATAATAAATATGTATCATTTTTACACTGTCTTTTTACCGTCTTGCATTATGCGGAATTCTGTATCAAGATATGTTAGAAAAAAAAAATACAAATTTTTATATTGTTACGCGTGCGTTACACAGGGGGAGGGAGGGGGTGTTGGTAAATGTGACAGTTTGTTACACAGGGGTGGGAGGGGGTCAATTTTTTTGAAACATTGCGTTACGTAATATATGGACAGCCCCTTACGTATTAAAATCTAAATAAAGAACAATAATTCTAGTCTTCGTAATCCTTTCGGAGCTTAGGACGCATTTTACAGTCGTCCTAGTTAAATTAGATTATTTATGTTCAAAATTAAACAATTGTCTAGGCACCTATTTAAATTAAATAATTTTATTTATTTATTTTTTTTTTTAATTTTCTTGTTATTTATTTTGCAGAGATTGGTGGAACAAATGCAGCCGCAACCGCTTAAAACATTCAGAACCGAATTCCACATGAGTAGTGCTAACGAATACACATCTACATTTACTACAACGACGCATTATAGCAAACAGTAAGTGTTATTTATTTATTTATTTATTTATTTATTTTATTGTGTTTAATTAGGCCTTTTTTAAAATAGCAGATTTTAATTACACATAGATTCAGAAATTCAGAAATAAGTTCGAGAAATTTAAGAGGTGATTTTGCATCCAAAAATACGAAAAAAAGTTCCTATAAAGGTTGGTCCGGAAATGAGCCCTAAGGGAGCTGCGGCCCTTTGAAGATGGACTTTTTATATTGAATGGGGAACAAAAAAACACCAATAAAATTTTAATGCTGCAGGGCGATTACTCACTTAAAACTAATCAAAAAAGTATCCTTCACCAAAACACCTAAATTTAATATTAAAGGAGTTATAGCCTTTTAGAAAGTAATATTTTTAGTGGCACAAAATGTTACTTCCTCTTAATTGCATTTTTGTTTTTGAAAACGGTTGCTCCTACAGTGTTACACTATATGACATTTTTAATTTATTTTTACTGAAGGAATCTATATTTATTACAAAAAGTCCAAAAAAAATACACATAAAAAAGTTTGGGGCAAAAATGTGTCCGTCTAGGCACGCCTCTGGATGAATTCAAAAAAATAAATTAACATAAACTTATTGCCCTTATTAGTATACATGCAAAAGCTCGTCGCTCTAGCTTAAAGGGTACAAGAGTTGTTAATTAAAAACGTTATTTTTATTACAATTTTAAAGAGCTGTAACTCATTTCCGGACCAACCTTTATAGGAACTTTTTTTCATATTTTTTTACTTAGAATCACCTCTTAAATTTCTCGAACTTATTTCTGAATAACCCTGTATAATAACAATAATAGGTATTTTACATAGCACCTAATTTTAGCTGCCCTTTTATTAATTAATATAATGATAATGACGTAGTTTTTGATACGAATTAAAAAGCATTATTTCAAAAGATGTGACTTTCAGATTTAGCTAACGGAAAACACTTTAAGATGTCGAAAATAAATGTCAATCATGAAAACATTTTCTAAAAAGGGCCTATTGTTTTACATCTAGATCAATAATTTTAAAAATATTTTTTTATCCATTTTTCTTGCCTCGTTTGCAATAGTATAAAATGTAGCCTTATAAAATTTACATTTCAAAATTTTGAAATCGAAGTATATTTTTTATTGTTGGATTCTTTGCACATTGAATATTCGCTTGTTTTCAGTTTTAATTATGCCTTAATATGAAATGCGGTTACTGAATGGCACCCACCCTCCTTGGTTCAAATAATTATTGTTCTAGATGTGTATTATTTTTTTAATTATTTTTCCTTATATAAATTCTCTAATTCCCTAATCTAGATATACGAAAACGACAAAAACCGAAAATGGTACCACAATTAAAATCGAAGATCAATCAAATAATATACCAAAAGATGAAACAGATAAAATAACAAACGGCCGTCCGCCAGACAAACATACGACGCTTACCCACATAGAACCTCCCCAAAACTGGGGTAGTACTATGAAATTTACCGAAATTAAGTCATTAAAAAGGGTACACAAGGTAAACGAGGGTATAGGTACCGATAGCATATCAGAAATCGCGGGTATTACTAACCCCTATACTGGTGAGATGATGACAATAAGGGAGGCTATTTCTTCTAGAATCCTAGATGTTAGAACGGGTAAAATAATTGTTTCTGCGGACGGTACGCAACTTACTATAAACGAAGCCGAACGTCAGAATTATATTGATCCTATTATAGCTCAAAAATTACAAAGCCCTTGTGGAATAAACGAAGAAGGAAGAGATTTAACGCTTTTAGAAGCAATTCAAAGAGAGATATACGAAGCTGAGCACGGGTTCCTAGATCCAAGCGAAAAACGCGCAAAGGTAACATACGGGGTAACGATTAATCAAGCTATCAATGAAGGAAAGGTTGACGTCAACTCAGGCACATACACTTTAGACAGTGGCGAATCCATAGATATAAAAGAAGCTTACAAACGAGGCCACCTTCAGTACACGGAAGTTAAATTACAAACTGGGCCGCTACCCCTCTCGGACGCGATTGGTCAGGGTCTAGTCGACGACCGGACCGGTTGGATTGTGGACCGAAATTCCGGTAACAAATATCAAGTGGACGCCGCTGTTAAATGTGACGTAATCGACGGCGAAATCCGCGAAATTGTTGATCCTAAAACGGATAATAAAGTAACAGTTATTCAAGCTATAGATAGGGGCATTATTAATCCAAAATTAAGTAAATTTGTGTTGGGTGTTGAAAAAATTACGTTTCTAGAAGCAAAAAGACGACAGCTCATTAACAAACCTAAGACTTTAAAAGAAATAGTAGACGATAATTTATTAGATCCTCAGGGTAAAATTTTATCCCCGCTGGGCCAAAACTCATTAAGTCTTCTAGAAGCAGCTAATCGCGGTGTCTTAGATGTAGATTCTATTAAATCTATTTTAAATTTCCGTACTAATCAGCTATTAACTTTAAACGAAGCTTTAGGAGAAGGGATTATTTTACCTGATAGTACTTTTAGGAATTTGGTCACAAGTGAGGTTGTTTCAATACCGGAAGCCGTAAGTAGAGGTTACATAATATCTGTAGTACGTAAATCTATTTTTGACGTAGATGGTTTCCAACCCCCTGATAAATCTCCACATATTAGTTTTAACGCAGCTAACGCTAAAGGTTTTATTAGTAAGAAATACGGCGGCAGTCTTTTAGTTAGTAAAAAAAGTGGAAAATTAATTTCATTTACCGAGGGTGTACAATCTGGCGAAGTGATACCTGAAGTTTATGAGAATTTGACACGCAACATTGGCATTATAGAAAATAAACAAGAATTGAATGTTTTAGAAGCGGTTTTCCGTGGTTATATTGATCCTAAAACAGGCAATTTAATAGACATAAGTAAAAATAAAGTTATTTATTTAAATGAAGCCATCGCGCAACATTTTATTACACCAGAAGGGGCGTCTCTGCTTAATAGCTTATTAAATTTAAATGTTAGCACTAAAGTTTCTAGGACTTTAATTCAAAGATATGTCACTGTTACTAATAAAAATATAGAATCTAGCGTACTAACTTATACAGAAGCTTTAAGGTTAGGTTTAATTAATAACGAGTCACAAATGTATACAGATCCGGATACTAAAGAAGTCATTCCAATAGTTCAGGCAATAAGTGAGGGCAGACTAGCGCCAGATAAAGAAAATTCGCATAAGATTATTAATACAGGTGCCATTCCCAAAATACCTACATCTACGGTTATTAAAATAGTCAGTAAAAAAGAAACCCCTATACCTATGGATGTAGATTTTATAGCGAACGAAAAATCTTCATTAGAAAAACAAATTTACGAAGTCCCTATAGAGGGATGGTCTCTAGCTGATGCCATTAAGTATGGTCATTTTAATCCAGGCACAGGTCTATTTCTAATACCCGGTACAGATAGATTAGCTAGTTTTGAAGAATGTGTTAGTGATAATCTCAAATTAATTAATCCAAATTCAGCGGTAGTTATCGATCCGTCTAATAAACGTAAAATTAGCATAACTAGAAGTTTAGAAAAGAAAATACTAGATTCCACGGGGCATTACGGTGATAAAAAAATTACAATGGAGGATGCAATTATTCAAAATTTAGTATTATTAGAGCAACTAGCGATTGATAAACAAACTAGTCAAAGATTTTTAGAAATAATTCAATTCGATGGTAAACCAGCTAAAGTGGAAATTTCAGAATTAAAAATTAGTAGTTCACAAGAACCTATACAAATTAAACCTGGCGTAATATACGATCCATCAACCGCTGTAGTAATTTTCCCAGAATCTAGTCAAACTGCAAACATTATTACAGCAGTATTAGATAATAAGATACCTTCAGATGCAGTTAAAGTAAATGATCCGCAAACGGGAAGGGCTATAGACATTAACGAAGCATTACAACGTAATATTATCAATAGGAATACAGGTGATTACACTGATCAAACAGGTAAAAGCATTAGTCTTAAAGACGCAGCTAAATTAGGCTTGTTAACGGTAATAGGTGCCCCAGTATTAGCCGGTCAGTCGTTATTAAAAGTAGTTAAGGAAGCTTTCGTTGTTCATCCACATACGGGTGAACAAATACCCGCTGAAGTAGCTTTAGAACAAAATATTATTGACAAAAACACCTATGATAAGTTGCAATCGCAAGCCTTTATTGATGATTCAGCTTTTTCGTCTTCCGCTATATCCACAGTTACTAATGTTACTCAAAGCGTTGTTAAAATTACGGATCCAAATACGGGTGTAACTTATACAGCTCACGAAGCTGTGCAAAGAGGTATCATAACGCCAGAACAATTTAAAAAATTAGATTTTCAAAAAGAACCTGTAAAATTATTATCAACAAAAAGTATAAGTTTAGATGACGAGCATATGCCATCGGAAGCCGAGAAAACTAGAGCTAGGATTACAATAGAGCCAACTTATAAAGTTAAAATTGGCAGAGCGCAATCATTAAGCCCTGACCGCGAAGCTAAAAAAGTAGTGTTACAAAAATTACGTAAAAAAATTGTTAAACCTAAAGAGGCGGTTGAAAAAGGTATTATTGACTCGGATACTGCAAAAATCCTTGAGGAAAAAGAAACCTTTGTAGATAAAGACGGTGAAAAATTAACCTTACAAGAAGCCTTAGAGGCAAATAAAGTTGATGGCGAAAAAGGTAAAATAATAGATCCACAACGGGGTGATCTATTAAATATTAATGAAGCTATATCACGTGGTTTTCTAGACCCAGATGGTACAAATGATTTATTGGTACCATTGAATCGCAGCCTTTCAATTCCCGAATTATTTCAACAGGGTTTGATTGATCCTGATAGTCAAAAAGTAGTTCATCCAGAAACTGGTGCTCACCTTAGCATTAGTGAGGCTATAGTCTGTGATATTGTTGATCCGTTTAGTGTTTTAGTTAATCAAAAATCGGGTAATAGGGTAACTTTAGGGCACGCTTTAGAAACAGGCGTTGTAGATGATGAGAAATCTACTGTAGAGACATCAAAGGGCAACGTAGATTTACAAATCGCTGTTAAAGATAATATATTTGATGAAAATGTGGCTGTAGGTCCTGAAAATTTACCTCCGGCAGGTATGACATTCCCTGTGGCTGTTAAACGTGGGTTAGTTGATTCTAATAAAAAAGAAATCGTCCATCCTATTACCAAACAGTCTATTTCTATCAAGGAAGCCATTGAAGACAACTTTATCATGGCTGTGCCTTTCCCAGTTAGTCCTGAATCTATTTCCATTGAAGATGCCTTAGAATTAAAACTTATAGATATAGATAAAGCTATTTTTAAAGACCCAAAGACTGGGGAACCTATTCCCATATCAGAAGCTGTCGAAAAAGGTCTCCTGATAATAAAACATCCTTCCTCCATAGTTCACTTTAGTCATTCCACTCCTACCGTAACAACGAAAACCGAAACTATTAATACAATTCATACTGTAACAACTAAAACCATAGAATTATTAACAGGATATTCGTTAATAAATAATGACGAGGTTCAAAACTTAGAAACAGGCCAAATTATTCCAATTGATGAAGCACGTAAACAAGGTATTGTTGTTAATGTTAAAGAAACTAAAAATACCACAACTTTAAAAGATATTAATATGTCGTTCTCCGATGCTTTAAACAAAGGATTGGTCGACATGAATGCTGGTACATTTACAGATCCCAGTTCTGGGGAAAGAATGCCAATCAAAGATGCTATACAAGACGGTAAAATTTCCTCAACACCAGTCACTCGTGAGAGTACTAGCAAAATTTCAGAGTTAAATATTGCTGAAGCATTTGAAACAATTTATGACGAGCAAACGGCCACTTTTGTAGATCCTAAAAATAACGATAAACTATCTTTTAAAGAAGCATTGGAAAAAGAAATTATAGATCCTAATTCCATGGTTTATGATGTAACGTCTCAGAAACCGGTAACTGTAGAGAAAGCCATTGAAATAGGGTTAATTGATTTAAAAACCGGCAAAGTTAAAGACGAAAAATCTGGAAAGAGTATTGACTTCAAAGAAGCCGCAAAAATGGGGCTAATTGCAGTTATAGGTGGTTTGTCCTTGCCAGTTGTAGCACCTGTTTTAGCAGGGGCTGCTGCAGTTAAAGCAGTTAAAAAATACGCAGATAAAAAGAAAAGCGAGAAAGAACAAACTCCTGAGAAGACTGAGATAAGTAAAGTTGTATTGAAACCGGTAGAGAAATCTGAAATAAAACATGATATTGTAACAACTCAGACTATTGAAGTAATAAGTGATAGACCTGTAGAAGAAATGCCCTTAGGTGACGCGATAGCACAACATAAAATTGAGCCTAAAATCTGCAAAGTCGTTTATCAAAAGAAAGAGTTACCATACACTGTACAAGACGGGTTAGATCAGCGTAAAATTAGTTTATTCGATGAGGTTAAAATAGTATCAAATCACGTCATAGTTTTATTAGACGAGGAAAAACAACAGTTAATCTCAATATCCAGACATATCACTCCACAAAAGTTGGCAGAATTAGGCTATTACGATATACGTAAACGAATGTTTTATGATCCTAAAACCGGTGAATATATTACGTTTGAAGATCTCATTTATAGTTTAGGTGTATTTGACCCGGATAGTATTATGGTTAAAGATTTAACCAAAAAATCGCCTACTTATATTACTTTAGACGAAGCTTTACAAATTCCATTAATAGATAAAAATACAGGATACATGGTTGATCCAAGAACTGGTAAAAGAGTGCCTTTCTTTGAAGCTCTTAAAATTAGATGGATTATCCATAGAGATGACTTGCCTAAAGCAAAATATCAGCCCTTAACATTAACTGAAATAGTTGAAACAGATAATTTTAATCCTTATACCGCTGAAGTACTTTCTAATGGCGTTAAACTGCCTTTAATTAAAGCTATTACTTCCAATATTATTGATCCTAAATCAGTTACTATTAAAGATCCTAAGAACATGCAACTAGTGCCTTATTATGAAGCTGTTGATAAACAAATAGTTGATCCTCAAAGAGGGCTAATTGTAAATACAACTACTCAAAAGACTATCGCATTCCCTGAAGCTTTTGCTCAAGGTTTCGTTTTGGGTATTCCCCGTCCAGTATCTTTACAAGCTGTTATACATAAAGGATTGTATGATCCAGAATCAGGCAAATTCCGCGATCCTCTTTCTAAACAATTACTACCAGTAGCTGAGGCAATCAACAGGCAAATTATTGATGATAAAATTAGCGAAGTTAAAGATACAAAGGCGAACGTATTTATACCTTTAGACGAAGCCTTAAATACCAAACTAGTTTTATCTGAAGAAGGTAAACTAAAAGACACTCAATCTGGTCAGTTAATACCATTAGACAAAGCATTGGATATGAGATTAATTAAAACTAAACCTATGGTATTTACTCTCTTACAAGCTATAATTTTAAATTATTACAATCCCAAGAATGGTCGTATTTTAAATCCTATTACTGGGGAAGAAATTACTTTACAAAAAGCTATTGAATATAAATTAATAGATCCTGAAACAAGTCGAATTAAGGATGATAAACGCGGCAGAATTGTTGAAGTACACGAAGCAATTCAATCAAAACTTATTGATCCAGAAAAAGGCATTTTAACCAGTCCTATTCTTCCATTAAATGAAGCATATCTTAAAGGATATATTCTTAGTACCGTACTTCCTTGGTCATTGCAAGAAACTTTAGCACAAAATGTTTATGATCCAAAGACAGGTCAATTTACTGTTAATAACGCAAATGTTACTCTAGTCCAAGCCATTGAGGGAGGTATTGTTAATCCTAATATTTTAACTGTTAAAGAACCCAAGACAGGTGACATATTAACATTAAATGAAGCTATTAAATTAAAGATTATCGATCCAGTAAAGGGTCAAGCCTTTGATCATGTAGGTAACTTGGAAATGAACTTCCTTGACGCACAAGATAGAGGTTTAATAGTGCCATATAAAAGTCAAATTACTTTACCAGAAGCTGTATTTAAAGGATTTTATGATCCTAACACGGGCAAATTCATCAACCCTAAGAGCAAAGAACGCCTTAAAGCCCAAAGTGCTATCAATCGTGGCTACGTCGATGTCAGTTCAACATTGGTTACTATTGATGAAGAATTAGTTACTTTTGAACAAGCCATGTATGATGGATACATAGATGCTAACGAAGGTATTATAATGAGTTCTGCAAATGAACCTATTGATTTCAATGAAGCCTTTGAACGTGGAGTTCTGGTTGAAGTACTACCTCCAATACCTTTAAGCGAAGCTATAGCAAAGGGTATCTATGACGAAGAATCTCAATTGTTCTTAGATCCACAAACTGGTCAGTACTTAACTTTAATTGAAGCCATTGAGATTAATCTTATAGACGCTGAATCAGTTAGTGTTAAAGATACTAGAGTAGGCATTTGGCGTAAGATACCTTTAATAGACGCAATTTTAAATAATTATGTAGACGGTAATACGGCCAAAGTAAAAGACTTTTCTAAAGGCGAAAATTATGAAGTACCGCTTCAAAAAGCTTTTGATTTGGGTATTTTAATAGATAACAAAGCAGCAGTATCTTTACAACGCGCAATACACCAAGGTCTTTACGATGAAAATACGGGTAAAATATTAGATCCAACCATAGACCGCAAGATAACTTTACATGAATCAATACGTAAATTTAATATTAATCCACTTTTACCTTGCTACTTTGATAAAAAACAATGTAGATTATATAATCTCACCGATACATGTCGCTTGGGCATTATAGATAAAAGAAATGGAACATTTAGAGAACCTTATACGGACAATGTTATTAAATTATCTGAAGCTCTTAATAGGGGGTTAATAGTTGACATAGAAACTGCAAATTTCGGCCTATATGAAGCTATAGAAATGGGCCTCTATCAACCTGAAGAGGGTGTTTTAATTCATCCAGCCACTGGCCGTAAATTTGATGTTAAAGAAGCAATGGAAAACGAATTAATAAACCCCGTTACATCCCTAGTAAAAAACTCTAAATTAAATAAGTACGTTCAATTAACGGAAGCTTTAGATTCGAAAATAATTGATCCTGAAATGAGTGTTTATGTTTTTCCTCATGGTAAAACAATGGATTTATTAGACGCTAAACACAAGGGTCTTATAGTAACAGCGCAAACACCTCTTACTGTTGAAGAGGCAGTACGTAATGTCTTGTATAGGCCAGAGTCCGGTAAGTTTGCAGACCCTGTTAACGGTGAATTTTACGATCTATCACAAGCCCTAAAAATTAATTTTATCTGCCCTCACACTACTGCCTTAAAAGATTTTACTAATAATACTATTAAATCACTTCCATTAGCTATTCAAGATGGCAAAATAGACGTAGAAAAGGGTAGAATTCTAGATTCTAAATCAAAGAAAACATATAACTTTGACGAAGCCTTGAAAAAAGGTCTTTTAATAACTTTAGATAAACCTTTAATTGAAGAAGTTGTTCAGAAATCAGTAGCTGAGCAAACTTTAGCGCCAAAACAACCCCGAGAGTGTACTTTAGAAGAAGCTATTACATTTGAACTTCTTAACCCTGACGAAGCGGTAACAAAAGACTTACAAACCGGTAGATTTAAGTCTGTAGCTGACGCTATTAATGATAAACAATTAGACCTTCGCAAAACGGTTATTTTTGACCCACAAACGGGTACTGTTAAATCGTTAATCGTTCAATATGATCAAACTATTATAATATTCTTAAAAGAACCTCTAACTTTCACTCAAGCGATAGAAAAGGGTAATTTGGAAATAACTACCGGTAAGTTCTCGTGTCCACAATCCAATGAAATCGTAACGTTAAAAGATTCATTTAATCTAGGATTTATAGATCCTGATAGTGTGCTTTTAAAGGATACCAATAAAAATAAATTGATGAAACTTCCCGAAGGCTTTAGGAAAGGTCTCGTTGAAGCTGAAAAGGGTAACGTTCTCGATAGCAGTACCTCCAAGTTGCATACACTACCAGATGCCTTAGATTCAGGGCTACTGGTCACGCCAAACAGAGGGTTTACTTTAATAGAAAGTATATTGTATAGTATATACAACCCAGCAACAGGTCATTTTACCGACCCATTTACAACCACAAATATTATTAATAGAAAAAAATTAACATTACTTGATGTTATACAAAGTAATCTGGTAGATCCGAGTAGTACTGTAGTTAAAGATACTGAATCGGGTGCTGTACTACCATTACTAAATGCTATCGAAGAGAAACTAATTGACCCTATTAATGGCAAACTCACCGACAAAAATGAAAACAAGGAAATTGACTTCCTCAGGGCTCACGAAAGGGGTTTGTTACTTCCTGCTGAACAAAGGGTAAGTAATTGCTTGTTTTTCTGCTTATTTGTTAACAAAAATATGCATGCAGAATATTATGCAACTGATTCTGCATACTTTTTTTGTTTCTTTGTTTCGCTTTATATGTATTGTTTTAATTTGGAATGGCAGCATCATGCTTTTTTTACCATTCATTTAATGTTATCCATTTTGAAATAGTTGTTTTGTTTTTAATCATCATAAAATTATTATAAATATTTGTATCCAATACATACAGATAATAAGACAATTACCAGCTTTATTTTAAATAGATAAACTCAATAATAACCCCCGCGTGGCTTTTACTTTATTGAGTGGATAATTATTTATTTTACCCACTCAACTGTCACTTGTCAAATTATTTTCTTGTAAATGTCATTAAAATTTTTAATAAAAATATGAATTCCTAAGCTATTTATTGGTTAAAACCTTGTATGGCACTCATGGGTAAACCGATATTGCCGTCTCGAAAATTAACCTGCTTGGCTGACGCCTCGCAGGTTAATTTTCTCATGGGCAATATCTTACTTTACCCACTAGTACCATAAATAACTATTCCTTATATTAAATATAGTTATCAGTTTTTTTTTATTTTTAAAAAATATATGAAATATCTAATGTCAAACTTAATTTATTTAGTTTACTGCCTAACTAAGAAAGTATTTATGTTTCAAAGTGGATATTTCAAAAGTCAAAATAATAATAATAATAATAATAATAATAATCTAATTAATTTATTAATCAATAATAATTTTTAATAAAAACTAAACTCTATGTTATTCTTCGAACTGACACAATTTTAATAATTTTTTACAGCTGAAGTATTCCCTCAAGGAGCTTTTCATTTTTGTGTGGTGGACATGCTGCTAAAGTGCATCCTAAAGGCTTTTTAGACTGGCCGAATATGCATTAACTTAATTATATCTATCTGGTATTAACTAAAACTTTACTTACTCTATTTCATTTTTTAGTTAAGAACTAAATTTTTATATTTATTTAAAAGAAAAGATTAGGAATAATACTAGATAGAAATAAATCTTGGATTTTCAAAACTGCTTGGATTTGTTATGTGCTTGATCATGTCAAAGATTTTTTTGAGATTCCATTCTTCATAAATGTTTGCATTAATACATTTTCACTATTTCATTTTATTTTATTAGTAATCAAAGTTTTTTTTATTTTATGATTACAAAAATTACTTTTGATGCCTTTTTCCCGAAAACGAAAAAAAAAAAAATACGAATTAAAAATAGGTCGGTACAACTTTATCAATTCTTAATAATAGTTGTACTCTAAAACCTGTAATTTTGTTTGACATTTTCCAGAAATAGTGATTGGGATTGGTTTTGGATTAGATTAGATTTTTATTATCACAGTAGGCCATCATGTACTTTTAAAATTTTAAACGGAATTTCAGAAAAGTTAAAATCATATTAATACAGACTATTAATTATAATTTATAATAAATAAAATTAATATAATTATATAAATATTTAATTTGTTAATACTTATTAAAACTTAAAAAATAATTAATTTAACAACAGTAACATAAATACAGTGCGGTCCAAATGTCACCCCCCCCTCTTAACTTTTGAACGAGTTGAGATATCGATTTCAAATTTAGAACTCTTAAATAAGACAACTTAAACTATCTTTAAGCATATATTTGATACTTTTATCTCTTAAAATGTGAGCAGGGGGGCATGGGGGGAATCTTTTTTAAATGGAAAGGGGGGTCGTGTGATACATCATACATTTTTAAAATTTTTAAACATGTTTTTTAAGATTTTGAGTTTTTTGTGCTAAAAAAATAAATTTTTAAGTTTTTTTTTTGTTAATTTTTATTTATGTCAACTAAAATTGGTTTAAAAGTATAATTTATTTTTTTTTATTATGAAATTAGGCATTTTTAAAAAATTGTTTGGATTTTTTAGAGAAATTTTGACAAAAATACCCATTTTCAACCCTATTTTAAACCCAAAAAAAAATAAAAAAATTACAGTTAAATGGAGAATTTTATAAGCTTTAAAATGATGTACCACACGACCCCCCTTTCCATGTAAAAAAATGTGCCCCCATGCCGCCCTGCCCACATTTTAAGAGCTGAAAGTATTAAATATATGCTAAAAGATAAGTTGTCTTATTTAAAAGTTCCAAATTTGAAGTCGATATCTCAACTGGTTCAAAAGTTAAGAGGGGGGGGGGGGGTGACTTTTGGACCGCTCTGTATAACTGATTTAATCAAAATAATTTTATTAAATTAGGTATAAGTTTTATTTTTTTAATCATAGTAGCACTGTTTTGTTTTAAATAATATTTTTAGTTGCAGCCAAATATTTTCATATATTTTTTATTATTTTTTATTGTGTGTGTAATGTCTAAATTTATTAGTTTGTTTTCAGGTTTTATTTATTTTTCATATAGGTAACATCGCAATTTTTTCTATGTTACTAACATAACAAAATATAAAAAAAAAATCATTTATTTTGAGTGTGCTTTAAGAATGCATGAAAGTTTAGGTTTAGGGTTCGTTATTTGAATGCTAAAGGTAGATAAATATATAAAAATAAAGATAAAAATATCATGTAACAGATTTGTGAAAGTATTTTTGATTTCAGTAATTTAAAACGTTAAATTTTTATACGAAAAGTATATTTTTTATACAATTATGCCATAAAATTTTTCATTTGAAGAAAAGAACGATAGTTGAAGCACCCCTGTGTAAAAAGGGTGCCCTACTATACTGACCTCGTAAAGTAAAGGGCAGTAAGGGACATTGTCGCATAGCGGCGTTTTCACGTCAGCCCTGATGTAGTATTTTGAAAAGTCCGAACCAATGTCACTTTCTGTCCTTTACTTTATCAGGTAGTATAGGTAGTTATTACAATTTTTTTATATTAAAATAAAATTCACATAGAATTCTTGCTGTAACCAACGATTTAGCAAGGATATTTTCTGTTTAGATTGTTTAAAAAAGTATAACATATTGAATCATATCGAACTACTTATAATTTAATTGATTAATAAATTTATGATGTCAATGTATTTATCTACTACGGCATGCAAAATTGGGCAACTTATAATATATGTTCGACTTACAGCAAGCAGTAGAAGAAAAATACAAACTCTGCGATGAAACCTTATCCAAACTTCTACACTGGATAGGAGAGGTAGAAGATCGTATAGCTTCCCAAGATGTTATCCACGAGATAGAAGAGGAATTACGCAACCAAATAAACACTATGAAACAGATTCGTGATGATCTAGACACCCATGCTAGTCAAGTCGCTCATTGCGGTGACCAAGTACGCCAGCTGGTTCTTACAGCTGGAGATATCCTCTCAAAGAGCGAGGTTTCAGCACTAGAAAAATCTGGACGGAATCTCAAGACCAGATTCGATAAAGCTTCAGATCGTACTGAAAGATTACTTAAAAGGTTGTTCTCTGCTAGGGATGAACTATCCAAACTTAAAGGAGAACTTAATATCTTCTCTGAATGGTTGGGCAAGGCCAGACGAATTCTGGAAGACAAAGAAAGGCAGTTAAGTAATCTCACCAGGTTGGACTCCAGTGCTGATGGAGTTAAAGATTTTGTTAGTGATGTTATTGCTCACCAGGCCGATTTGAGATTTATTACCATGTCTGCTCAGAAGTTTGTCGACGAAGGAAAGGTAATATTTCAATATATTTATTATTAATATACACGTGTGTTAGAAGCATGGTTGCATATTGTTAAATTTGACAAAAGGATGCTTGTTACTACGAAAAATATAAAACATAGTAAAATTATAAAACAAAAATTAGTTGTTTAATCCCACCTCAAAAAAATGGTTATTGCTTTCTTTACCGTGTATAGTTACTATTTAAATTTTCTTTTTTAGGAATATCTTAATATATTAAACGACTTCCGCACAAGCTTACCATCCCGCTTGCCCCACATCGAACCTTATTCTTCTCAAGATTCTCCTGTACGCAGTGAAGTGTCTCTGGTTACTCAGCAATACCGTGATTTACTACACCGTGCCAATAACCTATCGGACCGTCTCTCTGGCGTCGGAGGTCGCAAACGCGAATATTCTGATGCCCTTGACAAGGCTAAGGCATGGTTACGTGATGCTGAACCAAGAGCCAATAAACTCCTTAATGAGCCCATTGGGGGAGATCCAAAAACCGTTGAAGATCAATTAGTCAAAGCCAAAACCCTTAACAATGAGTTTGTTGCTAATGGAAGACTCATTGATGGTGCTAAACAAGTAAGTCATTTATTTTCAACAGTAATATAGCCTTTTTTAGTGACACAAAATGTTACTTCGTCTTAATTGATTTTTTTTTTAAACGGTCGCTCCTACAGTGTTACACTATATGACATTTTTTATGTATTTTTACTCAAGGAATCTATATTTTTTACCAAAAATCCAAAAAAAAATATACATAAAAAAGTTTGGGGCAAAAATGTGTTAAGTCTCACATATTTTTTCCGTCTAGGCACGCCTCTGGATAAATTCAAAAAAATAAATTAACATAAACTTATTGCCCTTATTAATACTAGTATACATGTAAAAACTCGTCGCTCTAGCTTAAAGGGTACAAAAGTTATTAATTAAAAACATTATTTTTATTGCAATTTTAAAAAGCCGTAGCTCCCTTAGAACTCATTTCCGGACCAACCTTTATAGGAACTTTTTTTCATATTTTTTAACGTAGAATCCAAAGTCCAAACCTTTTAAATTTTTCGAACTTATTTCTGTATATTTAATTTAATATTTTTTTCAAGGCTACCGATTCCCTATTGCGTTCACTGGAAGGCCAAGTTTCTCCGTCTGAAATAGCTAGTATCGAACAGCCAGTCATTGAACTCGAAAACAAATACAACCAGCTATCAAACGCTTTGGCAAACCGTTGTCAAGAGTTGGATACAGCTTTAGTACAATCACAAGGTGTGCAGGACGCCCTTGATGGTATTATGGACTGGTTAAATCAAGCTGAAAGCACTTTCAAAAACATGCAAAGACCAGCATCTCTTATGAAGGAACGCCTTGACGAGCAACTACGTGAACATCGTGTTTTCCAATCTGATATAGATACGCATATCTCATCTATCGATTCTATATATGTATCTGCTAACGATCTTATTAGCACAGCTAGTAACGCTCGCGTTGCTAAGAAGATTGAATCCAAGTTAAATGATGTTAAGCTTCGATTCGAGAAACTATTCGATCGCACTCAAAAACGCGGCGTATTTTTGGAAGAAATTAACTCAGGATTAACAACTTTCAACCACCAAGCTGATGAGTTTGAGCACTGGTATAATAGTTTAATGGAAATGATTAATTCAAGGGATTTCTCCAAACTGACAGTCGAAGAATACGCTAGTCGTATGCAACAGATTGCAGCCAACAGAGATGGAAAACGTGGGTTGTTTGAGGAAGCCATTCGTACTGGTAAAGAACTACTTAATCAACGTGACGTAACTGATACCGCCAACGTTAGAGACAGAGTAAAATCAATGGAACATCAATGGAGAGAACTTAGCAACATGTTGGATGAAAAGGCGAAACTTTCCAAACTTCGTGCTGAACAACTTAACGCTTATGAAAAATTGAAAGAGAAAGTGAATGAATGGTTGTCAAGAATGGAAACCAAAATTACCAGACTAGATGTTGTAGCTGTAGATATTGAAATTTTAAAGAGACAATACGAAGAATTAAAACCAATTAGTAAAGAATATAAAGATTTTGCTCCTACCATAGACAAGATTAATGACATCGGTACTGCTTACGATAACTTGATTAGTGGTAGGCCGGACTCTCCTGCAAAACATAGGGGTGCTTACAGTCCAACCAAACGTATCACTCGTCGCCCAAGTCAAGATGGACGTTCTCCATCTCCAACCACCAAGGGACTAAGTCCTTTGTCAACTGGAGGATCAAGTGGCTTTTCTTCACGTAGAAGCAGTCAAGATGGTTTCCATTTGGAGGAGTTATCTCCAGTTCAACAACAACTGGTAGAAATTAATAACAGATACTCACTTCTTGGAGTTAAAATCAACGATCGTCAATCTGAAATCGATTCCATACGTGAAGAACTCAAAAAGCATTTAGATAACTTGAAAACTTTAAGTGCTTTCTTAGATAAAGTACAAAGACAATTACCTAAAGATATTGTACCAAATAGTAAAGATGAAGCTGATAAACTGAACAGACAAATCAAGCAGGTTTTGGAAGAAATGTATGAAAAGCAATCTCTCCTCGATTCTACGAAGAGTCAGGTTAAAGATCTTCTTAGACGTAAACCTGGTGCAATTGGTGCTGATAATCTCAATGACGAACTTGAAGATGTTGTTTCTCACTGGAAGAGCTTAAGTGACCATCTTAAGAACAGAATAAAATTCATGGAAGATATGAAAGAATTTCACGATACTCATGATTCATTATCTTCATGGTTATCTGCTAAAGACCGGATGTTAACAGTATTAGGTCCAATCTCCAGCGACTCACGAATGGTTCAATCTCAAGTTCAACAAGTGCAAGTCTTACGTGAGGAATTTAGAACTCAACAACCTCAATTGCAACATTTGATTAATGTAGGCGACTCTGTACTGTCTTACTTAGACCCAAAAACACCTGATCATCAAAAGATTAACAACAAATTAGCAAATATTCAGCAAAGATGGGCTGATTTGTTGGGTAAACTTGAAGAACGTGCCGACTCTCTTGGTGCAGCTGCTGATACTAGTAGGGAATTCGATGCCCAACTCACCCGTCTCAGAGATGCTCTTCAAGGCATTTCTGATAACTTGGATGAATTACCACTCGATAAAGATCCAGAAGAACAATTGCGTAAAGTTGAAAATCTTGAAAGACAACTTGAGGGTCAAAGACCTTTACTTGCTGATTTGGAAGCAGCTGGCAACCATTTATGTGACGTACTTAGCGATCCAGCATCCAGAGCTGATATTCAAGCTAA
Source organism: Brachypterus glaber (assembly GCA_958510825.1). NCBI lineage: Eukaryota > Metazoa > Arthropoda > Insecta > Coleoptera > Kateretidae > Brachypterus > Brachypterus glaber. Next base: position 4,540,373 of record OY294044.1, on the reverse strand, counting down.
ACTTGCCCAAGTAGGAAGGCAATACAATGCCCTTCAAAAGAAATTGGACCATAAAAAGGCAGAACTCGAAGGCTCTCTACGTGACGGAAGACAATTTGAAGAATCCTGCGCCAAAACTCTTGGATGGTTATCTGACGAACTTGGTTCATTATCTGAACGATTACTTATCTCTGCCAATAGAGATGTTTTGGAACAACAAGTTACTCAACACGAACCAGTTTACCGAGAAGTACTGGCAAGAGAACATGAAGTTATCATGCTCCTAAACAAAGGTCGTGATATTCTCGCAAGAAATAATAAAGTAGATAACAGATCCCTACAACGCGATCTGGATAAGATTCAACAACATTGGGACAAACTTCGCAAAGAAACCGTAGACAGACAAACCAGGCTTCAAACATGCAAAGAACACTGCCGTAAATATTACAAGGCTTTAGAATCATTCTTGCCTTGGTTGCGCCAAGCTGAAGATAAGTTGGACACTCTTAGGCCATCATCATTCCAGCGTAAACATATTGAAAAACAGCTCAAAGAACTTCAAAACTTCCGTAATGATGTTTGGAAAAAATCTGGTGAATACGAAAACACCCGTGGTCTTGGTGATACATTCCTTTCTGCCTGCGACATCGATAAGGATATTGTTAAGAATGAATTGGCTGACCTTAAAGATAGATGGGATAAACTTAACAATGATCTAATCCAACGTACTCAAGCTTTAGAAGATCAGTCCCGTAAATTAGCGGACTTTAACGAGAATGTACGAGATCTCCAACATGGATTAGAACGCTGTGAAGATAAACTTGCTTCTCACGATGCTCTAGGAGGGGCTGCTCGTGATCCTAAACTATTGGACAGAGTCAAAGCTCTTAGAGAAGAAACCGCTAAACTTAGAAAACCATTACAAGCTGTAAGCCAACAAGCTGGCGACCTTATCCATGAAGCTAACGCGAATGGCATTGATGCCAACCATCTTAAAGATGAAGTTGACAACTTAGGAGATCGTCTTGATGATTTAACTGCCAAACTGGATGATCGTTGTTCAGATCTTCAGTCAGCTGCAACGGCTGTAACACAATTCAATGACAAAGTCAAAGGCTTGTCTATGGACTTGTCTAATCTAGAAAATGAGTTGGATAACATGAAACCACCAGGTCGTGACATCAAAACTGTACGTGGTCAAATCGAAGATGTGGCTAAATTATTGTACAAGATTTCTAAAGCAACAGAGGATGTTAATGACGCCATTAATGATGGTGAACGTCTAGTAGATAGCGGATTTGCTCCTGATACGGCTCAAACTCGTCAACAGGTAGATACTCTGAAGAGACAACTAGGAAAACTCGATGACCGCACCCATAATCGCGAAAAAGACTTGGAAAATGTTCTTAAAAAACTGGAAGACTTCTACATGGCTCATTCCAATGTTATCGAGGAATTAACTGACGCTTCTAACCAAGTCCGTAAACTTAAACCAGTGGGCTCTGAAGTAGAAACTATTAGATCTCAACAACAGGATTTCAAAAGATTCAGAGCTCAAACCATTGAGCCTCTAGCCAAACATATCGACGAATGCAACAAAGTCGGCCAAGGACTTGTTCAGTCCGCCGCTTTAGGTGTGAATACAGCTACACTTGAAAAAGATCTAGAAAGAATGAACGAAGTTTGGAACGATCTAAAAGAAAAAATCAACGACCGGGAAAGACGTTTGGACGTTGCTTTGTTACAATCGGGTAAATTCCAAGAAGCATTAGATGGTTTGGCCAAATGGTTAACTGACACTGAAGAACTTGTTGCCAACCAAAAACCACCATCTTCTGATTATAAGGTAGTAAAAGCACAACTCCAAGAACAAAAATTCTTGAAGAAAATGCTTTTGGATCGTCAAAACTCGATGTCATCTTTGTTCAGTATGGGTAACGAAATTGCGAAAGAAGCCGAACCAGCAGAACGTAAAGCAATCGAAAGACAATTGAAAGATCTTATTGGCCGCTTTGATGCATTGACCGAAGGTGCCCAACAACGTACTTTGGACTTAGAACAGGCTATGAGAGTGGCTAAACAGTTTGAAGATAAACTTATTCCACTTCAAGATTGGTTAGACCGTACCGAAAAGAAGGTTAAAAGTATGGAAGTGATTCCAACTGATGAAGAAAAGATTCAACAAAGAATTCGCGAGCATGGAGTACTTCACAATGATATTCTTGATAAGAAACCTGATTTTAGAGAATTAACTGACATTGCCTCCAATTTAATGTCTCTTGTTGGTGAAGACGAAGCTTCAGTACTTGCAGATAAATTACAAGATGTCACTGATCGTTACGGCAACTTAGTCGAAGCTAGCGAACACATTGGAGAATTACTTAATGCATCTAGGCAAGGATTAAGACATCTAGTCCTGACTTATCAAGATTTAGCAGCTTGGATGGACCAAATGGAGCAAAAGCTTGCTAGGTACAAGGTTCTTGCTGTACATAAAGAAAAACTTCTCGAACAAATGGATGATTTGACCAACTTAACCGAAGACATCGCTGGTCGTCAAGGTGATGTTGATGGAACTGTGGACGCTGGAGTCGAACTAATGCGTCATATTTCTTCTGACGAGGCTCTTCAACTCAAAGACAAACTCGATTCCTTACAACGTAGATACAACGAACTCACATCCAGAGGCGCTGACTTACTTAAACACGCCGAAGCTATGCTTCCACTGGTTGTTAAATTCCACGATAACCACAACCGTCTAGTTGACTGGATGCAAGTCGCTGAATCAATTTTACAATCGGCTGAACCCAGAGAAAGCGATATCGCTAAGCTTGAAATTGAACTGCAAGATTTGAGACCCGTTCTTGAAACTATCAATGTTCTTGGTCCACAATTATGCCAAGCCAGTCCAGGCGAGGGTGCTGCTACTATTGAAGGTTTAGTCTTACGTGATAATAGAAGGTTCGATGCTATTGCTGAACAAATTCAGCGCAGAGCTGAAAGAATTCATCTTGGTAAACAACGTGCTTTGGAAGTCACTGGAGATATTGATGAGTTGTTAGAATGGTTTAGAGAAGTCGAAGGTCAACTTAGAGATGCTGAAAAGCCATCTGCTGAACCTGATCTTATTCGCGTACAATTAAAAGAACACAAAGCGCTCAACGATGACATTTCTAGTCAGAAAGGACGCGTACGTGACGTACTATCCACTGCTAAGAAAGTACTTCGAGAAAGTCCTCCAAGCGAAGACACCACTCTTATTCGAGAAAAGATGGAAGATCTACGTGAAACCATGGATACCGTATCTGCTCTAAGCTCTGACAGATTAGGAATCCTAGAACAAGCATTGCCATTGGCTGAACATTTCAACGATACTCACAACGTGCTTGTCAATTGGTTAGCTGATATGGAGCAACAAGTTTCTATGCTTTCTATGCCAAGTATGAGACCAGATTTGATCGCTCAACAACAAGATCGCAACGAAATGTTTATTCAATCTATCAATGAACATAAACCTTTACTTGATAAGCTTAATAAGACAGGAGAAGCTCTTATCCGACTTTGCAATGATGATGATGGAGTTAAAGTACAAGAATTATTGGACAGCGATAATGCTAGATATGCTGCCTTGAAACTTGAACTTCGTGAACGTCAAGAAGCCTTAGAAAAGGCTATGCAAGATAGCTCTCAGTTCTCTGACAAGCTTGAAGGAATGTTAAGAGCATTGACCAATACTGCTGATCAAGTCAATAACCAAGAGCCAATATCCGCTCATGTTCCCAAGATCCGTGATCAAATCGATGACAATGATGCGCTTATCGGTGATTTAGATAAGCGTAAAGAAGCTTACGCAGCCGTAAAACGTGCAGCTGACGATGTAATCAATAAAGCTGGCAACCGTGCCGATCCAGCTATCAAAGACATCAAGAGAAAGCTCGATAAACTCAAGAATCTTTGGGATGATGTACAAAAGGCTACTTCTAACCGTGGCAGATCTCTTGACGATGCCTTGGACGCTGCGCAGAAATTCTGGAAAGAACTACACGCAATTATGTCTACTCTTAAAGATCTTGAAGATTCTTTGATCAGCCAAGAACCACCAGCTGTCGAACCCAAAGCCATTCAACAACAGCAAGTTGTATTGCAAGAAATCAGACAGGAAATCGATCAGACTAAACCCGACGTGGATAAAGTACGAAGCAGTGGAAAGAAATTGATGCAGTTGTGTGGAGAGCCGGACAAACCAGAGGTTAAGAAACACATTGAAGATCTGGATAATGCATGGGATAATATAACTGCTCTTTATGCTAAACGTGAAGAAAATTTGATCGATGCCATGGAAAAAGCTATGGAATTCCATGAAACCTTACAAGTAAGTGTTATATAATAATATATTTATGTGACCCCAGTTAGTGTGTAAAATTTACGTAGGGTCAACTGGGGCTAATCTGATACAGTCAAAATAATGGGGCTAATATGATACAGCTAGCTCAAAAATATTTACAGTATACAAACTAAAGTAGAAAAATTGGTGAAGTAGAGAATTATATACTTTATTATAAGTCATATTCACTTTTGCAAAAATCTAAAACATTTGAAAAATAAAAATATGTGTCTACAGTTTTCGCTTAGTAAACTTTAATTTTTTAAAAAAACATGAAATTAATTTGCTGTACCTAACTTAAAAAATGGATGGCTGTCAAAATTGCAGGGAAAAGTGATAAAGGACAATAGTGTATCATACTAACCCCACGTATTTTAAATCTATCTCCAACACAGAATTGAAGCGTTGTATCACAACAGCCCCTACTGTATCCACAAGAACCCCGAACGTGAAAATATTTTGCCACAGCATTTTGTTGTATTTTTATGGTAATCTATTGTTTTTCTTGTATTTTGCCCTAAAAACTGGACAGAGAACCCCATTGCTTACAAGGAATTTTTTGAGACTTTTAAAAATTAAATTTATATATTTTTGTAAAAGTTTTATTTTAATTTTTGTATCATAATAGCCCCAGTGGACCCTATTTCTTTTTTATGTCGGATTCTTATGTAGAAAAGTTTTTTACATAACAATCCGATATTTTTTTTAATTTTACACACAAACTGGACCCATGAGTTTTTTGTGCAGAGTCACATACAGTGCCGTCCAAAAGTCACCCCCCCTTTTAACTTTTGAACGAGTTGAGATATCGACTTCAAATTTAGAACTCTTAAATAAGACAACTTAATCTTTTAGCATATATTTGATATTTTCAGCTCTTAAAATGTGGGCAGGGGGGCATGGGGGGACATTTTTTTAAATATAAAGGGGGGTCTTGTGATACATCATTTTAAAGCTTATAAAATGCTCTATTTAAACTAACATTTTTATTTTTTTAAAAAATTTTTTTTATGGTTTTGATTGTTCAATTTTTTTTTTTAAGTTTTTTATTATAAATTTTTATTTATGTCATCTAATGTAGTTTAAAAGTATAATTAACATTTTTTATAATGAAATTAGGCATTTAAAAAAAATAAATTGTTTTTTTTTTAGAGGAATTTTGACATTAATACCCATTTTTAATCCCATTTTAAACCCATAACATTTTTTTTTAATTTAAAAATATGGAGTTAAATGGAGAATTTTATAAGATTTAAAATGATGTATTACACGACCCCCATTTACATTTAAAAAAATGTGCCCCCATGCCCCCCTGCCCACATTTTAAGAGCTGAAAGTATTAAATATATGCTAAAAGATAGTTTAAGTTGTCTTATTTAAAAGTTCCAAATTTGAAGTCGATAACTCAACTGGTTCAAAAGTTAAGAGGGGGGGGGTGACTTTTGGACCGCTCTGTATATTGATTTTAATTGTTTTTTAACAATCAGTATGGAAGCGACATTAACGTGCGCAGGTTACTGATAAAAAAGTTTTATCTTACCTTTGTCAGAAAAAAGAAGACACAGTATTTTTAATATCAAAAATTATTGTAAATCCACTTATAAATCTATTTTTTATAGAATCTTTTGGCCTTCCTCGAAAAAGCAGAAAAGAAATTCGATAAAATGGGACCGCTTGGCTCAGATATTGACCAAGTTAAAAAACAAATTGATCAGCTCAACAACTTTAAGTCTGAGGTTGATCCACATATGGTTAAAGTTGAAGCACTAAACAGGTATGTTAAATCCATGTTTAGTATATTATATGATTTAAATTATATATACAGGGTGTCCCGTATCGCGTTGGAGCGGGAAACCATAGAATCTTCTACCAAAGAAAAAAATTACACAAAAAAATAAAGTTTCATCTTGAACGGTTACCGAGATAAGAATATTTTCTTTGCACCAAACCAGAAAGTGTTAAATACACCTAAAAACGTGAGATAATTACATAATTCGTAACTAAGCAACCATACCGACACGTAAATAAAAGCCATTTTGACACTAATGTCAAATTAGAAATTTGTAAAAATCACTTTTGAGTTATTTTTATTATTTCAGAATACTCTCTACTTGTAAACATTTTTTTGACAGTTTCTTGAAAACTTCATTATAAATTTCCATAGCAACAATCAAAACACTTACCTTAAAGTTCAGGTATGTTTCCATAATATCTTAATGAGTAATTTATTCACGTTTTTAGGTGTATTTAACATCTTCTGGTATTGGTCAAAACTAAATGTTCTTATATCAGTAACCGTTCAGGATAGAACTTTAATCTTTTGCAGAGACATTTTTCATTGGCAGATGATTATGTAGTTTCCCGCTCCGACGCGAATTTTATATATTTTTATTCTTTAAAATTTAAAGTTTATTATCTGCAGGTTATTTACATCTTTCCTATTGGTACATTATACTTTATTCAAACTGCTTAAAATTTAGTCGAAGAATATTTTTGATCTGATAACGAATTTTAATCCAAATCGTATCATCCAATGAAATTACTTGCTGTGTGAAGCAAGCAATTTAATTGGACTGGAAATTGACGGCGTACTCAAAATTTATCAGTTTAAAAATGAACCTCAGTGTAATTGGTGCATATTACTAACACTTTATTTTATTTTTCAATAATTTTCTGTTCCAATGGACCTCAGGAGTCTCATCAGGCAAGAATACTTTAAAATACTCCGCATTTTGCAATGCTACTTTGTGTTAACGCAAAATTGTTTCGGCAAGCTTTTTATGTTTTCCATGATTTTTCCAATTTCAGCATGATTTGTTTTGTACACACTGTGTATCCTATTTATTCTATCCCGACACACATTATTCCTTGCTTTATGGCATTTTAAAACATGTGTTTTATAAATTGTTTGAAATCGAATGTTGCTTAACAAATAGCTACAAAAATGTACAAAAATCGCTTACATGGCTTTGCAGGTTTTATTCTACACCAAACAACTTGCCTTGTGTACATATTTTTATGTTGTTTGGTATACATATTTTAACTCATATCTTATATACTTATCTCTTCCTTAGACAAGCTCAAGAACTTACAGAGAGAACCTCAGCAGATCAAGCAGCTTCAATCAAGGAACCTTTAGCTGCAGTTAACAAGCGTTGGGATAACTTGTTGAGAGGAATTGTGGAACGTCAAAGGCAACTAGAAAATGCTCTTTTACGTCTTGGACAGTTCCAACATGCGCTCAGCGAGCTCCTTGTCTGGATTAAGAAGACAGATAAGACGTTGGATGAGCTGAAACCAGTAGCTGGTGATCCACAAATCCTCGAAGTCGAGTTGGCTAAACTTAAGGTCCTGGTAAATGATATACAAGCTCACCAAACCAGTGTTGATACCCTTAATGATGCTGGAAGACAAATTATTGAAAGCGGAGCGGGTTAGTACAATATTTTATATTATTCATATTCAGATTTTTTCTTAATTTGGCGCTAATCTAAAATGTATTGCATTTATATATTTTTTTCTTTTCTAAATGTTTTGGACAGTACTATCAAAAATCGGCAATAATAAAAAATTTGATCCATCTGTATAAATTTTTGTTAATTTCAACAAAACTGGAAAAGTGGGGTTATAAAAAAATTACATCGTGAACTAATCATTTGACAAATATTTGTTTACTTGTTAATAAATTTAGTGTCAATATTGTTATTGCCACATCAATGTCAAAGTCAAAAAATGCTGGTGTATTTTTTAAAATTGGGAGAGATAAATCAGAAAAACAAGAATACTCGAAGAATACTGGTGTAAAACCCATAATTATAATTTTTAAATTAAGGAACTATGAGGAATACCTAGTTGTAGGAGACCAATATACTAGTAAAGTTTTTTAAAAATAAAGGTATTTAAAACAAGTTTATTAGATACAAAATATATTGATAAGGGGATTTAATAATAGACATTTTAGAATAGGGATATTTTAGAGCAGAAATACAGTAATTAACAATAGAGATACGCTTCAAAATCCAAATAGTATTTACTAAACACAAATGCATAGAATAACATATGATTTTTGACATGGTTAAACTAACCTTATTTTTCAAACAGGCATAACCCCATTTAAATAATCCACATTCACACAACTAAATTTTATGGAAAACATGAAATTTTACTTAACCCCACTTTTCCAGTTTTGTTGAAATCAACTGTGTGTCTGCAGACATATATCTAAAGATGATAAGTTTAACTTCTAGATTTTAAGGTAAAACCCCCAATAGTTGACAGTCTAAGAAAAATTCTATAATGTTTTTTAATTAAAATTTTATCTAATAATTTTTTTTATATTTTACTGAATACATGTGTTTAGTTAGATGTTTTCTTTTTATATTAGTACCAAAATGTTTCAATGTGATAATACAAACAAATATTTTTAATTTTTTTGTAGACCCTGTAAAAATTGTTAAGTTGGCAGGGGTAATAAAGTAATTTACCAATAGTTGACATATAACATATCTAATAGTCGACATAACATATTTTTCTTTTATTTTAAAAGAAATATTACTTTAAAAGCATAATGCTTTAAAAATGTAACTTATCTTATCTCTAAATGCTTTGCGACTAGAGGTTAACCAGAATTGTACAATAACTTACAAAACTGAAGTGAAGTTCTTAGCAAAATACGAAAAATAAGAGATGAGCATTTTAGTTAAAATACTTTGATATATATATTTTTTTTATTGGAATTATAAAAAAAAACATTCATTTTATCTTAAAACACCCATCCACATTTAGATCTTAATTAAATGTGCAGGTGTCCACAGATCAGGGAAAACAGGGAAATCAGGGAAAAGTCTGGTAATTTGATCATAGGTAAAAAATCAGGGAAACTGAAAAAAAGCTGTGGTGTACATGATAAACTATTACTAAAACAAGTTTTTATTCATAGAGTTCTACCAATCCATAGATCAGTTTTACAGAAAAAAAGTTGAAAAAAATAAAAAATCATAACTCAAAAATAAAACAGGATGTTCAAATTTTTTACGAATATTGGCTTCAAAAACTTTTTTTGTGTCTCTACGTTCATGATCTGTACTAAAATCAGGGAAAATTTTTAATTTTTATCAGGGAGTTCAGAGAAGAATCAGGAAAGCATCATGTAAAAATCAGGGAAGAATCAGGAAAAAATGAGGGAATCTTAATTGGAAAAAACCTGTGGTCACCCTGAGGTGTATAATACATTATTTTAAACGATCCCTACGAGCCGTAAAATTAGCTGTCAACTATTGAAATTTGTTGATTTTTTAATCTAGTGGTTGACACCCCCTATGTAAAAAGCTAAAACTGTGTTATTGAGTTGTAAATAATCAAAAAAAGTTTGATTTGAACCCATAAAAGCCTGTAATTAAGATTAGCATGCATAAATACGTATTATTCACTAAATACTGAAAATTAAAAACACCCAATTTCTTAGCACTTTTAAGAAACTGTAAAAAAAATGCGAACAAAAACACTCCACTAAAAAATTGCCTGCCATATTAAAACTCATCACGTGATCTTCAGTTGAAAATTCTAAGACTAGATGGTACTAGGTGCCCATTTATTATTTATTTCGACTCAATAAATGTAATGTAATCTTATTTTAGGTTGTTTTATTTAAAACTGTCAACCATTGGGGTAGTGTCAACTATTGGGTGTTTTACCTTATCTAGTTTCTAGTAATCTAGTAATTTAAACTCTTTTCTTTGATAGATGAAGCGTCAGTTACTCAAGATAAACTAAATACTCTAAATACTCAGTGGCGTGCTCTTGTGCAAAAGGCTGGTGACAGACAACGCGAATTGGAGGACGCCCTTAATGACGCTCAAAGATTTAACGCTGAGATTCAAGATCTTTTAGCTTGGTTGGGAGATGTTGATGGTATTATCGCCGCTAGTAAACCTGTCGGAGGTCTACCAGAAACAGCATCTGAACAACTGGAACGATTCATGGAAATTTATAACGAAATCGAAGACAACCGGCCAAAGGTTGAAACCGTACTGGCACAAGGTCAAGAATATCTTAAACGCGGTGGTAATGCTGCCTCTAACCTTCAACATAACCTCCGTACTCTTAAACAACGTTGGGATTCAGTTACTGCAAGAGCTAACGACAAGAAAATCAAACTCGAAATTGCTCTTAAGGAAGCTACTGAGTTCCATGAATCTTTGCAAAACTTTGTCGATTGGCTTACCAACGCTGAAAAACATTTGTCCCACCTTAAACCTGTGTCCAGAATTCTTGAAACTATACAAGAACAAATTGAAGAACACAAACTGTTCCAAAAAGACGTTGGTGCTCATCGCGAAATTATGTTAGCTTTGGACAAAAAAGGAACCCATTTGAAATACTTCAGTCAGAAGCAAGACGTTATATTAATCAAAAATCTTTTGATCAGTGTGCAGCACAGATGGGAACGTGTTGCATCTAAATCAGCTGAACGTACCAGAGCTCTAGATTCGGGTTACAAAGAGGCTAAGGAATTCCACGATTCATGGTCTGGATTAATGAATTGGCTAGATGAGACTGAACATAACCTTGATGATCTCTTGGCAGATGCTGTTGGTAATGATCCAGAAAAGATCAAAAATAGATTGGCTAAACATCAAGAGTTCCAACGAGCTCTTAGCGCTAAACAATCTACTTACGATAACGTAATGAAAACCGGTAAACAACTTAAGGATAAAGCACCAAAGACCGACGAACCTACTCTTAAACACATGCTTATCGAACTTAAAAATAAATGGACAGCCGTTTGTAATAAGAGCATTGAAAGACAAAGAAAACTCGAGGAAGCTTTATTATTCTCCGGCCAGTTTAAAGATGCCATTGCAGCTTTACTACAATGGCTCAAGAAAGCAGAAAAAGAACTGTCAGGTGAATCACCCGTTCACGGTGATTTGGATACTGTTAACCATTTGATCGAACTTCATAAGATATTTGAAAGCGAGTTGGAGAAACGTAATGAACAGATGGAATCTGTCATCCGTACCGGTCAAGAATTGGAACGTAAAGCTAGTGCTGCCGATGCTAGTCAAATAAGAGGTCAGTTAGTTCAACTTAACGACCTCTGGGATTCGGTAACTAAACTAACTTACAACAAGAGCGATAGATTAAAGGACGCTTTGAAAGAAGCTGAGCAGCTACACAAATCCGTCAACATGATTCTGGATTGGTTGTCCGAAGCTGAAATGAAGCTCAGATTTGTTGGGCACACTCCTGAAGATGAAGCCACAGCTTACGAACAATTAAGAGCTTTGGATGAATTCAGGGCCGAATTAGGAGAAAAGGAAATTGAAAAAGACCGTACGTTAGACCTTGCTAATAGTATCCTTGGCAAAGCCCATCCAGACAGTATTAACGTTATTAAAAACTGGATAAAGGTGATTAAATCCAGATGGGAAGAAGTATCCCAGTGGGCATTACAAAGACATAAGAAATTATCCGACCATATAAAATCACTTAGGGATTTGGATGAATCTTTGGAAGAACTCATTCAGTGGCTCTTGGGACTTGAGAACACTCTTATTGCTCTTAAGAGGGAAGAACTACCAATGGACATTCCAGCCACGGAGCAACTTATCGCTGATCATAAAGAGTTTATGGAAAATACCCAAAAGAGACAGGGAGAAGTTGATAGAGTATGTAAGGCAAAACAAGTTAAAGCCGCGGGAGCTAAAGATACCAAGAAATTCGCCAAAGGAAAGACGCCAATGTAAGTTTTTTGTATTTATTTATGCTTTCATATCGGTGTTTTTAAATAGCATGATCTTATTAAATAGTTTTGTTACTTAAGTAATAATTATTAATAACACAGATCTGCAAATTTAACTTTTTTTCTGCTTCATGGATGAGGATATATGATTTTGTATAACTTGAGCATGCTGATTTCGAATCTGACTTTAGTTTTTTTCCATCACGTCAGAATTTTGCGCAACATTATTATTAAAGTTTTATTGTAGCTTATCAATAGGTATATTTTTCTCACACCATTTATTTTTTTTTACTTACCAATAAAAAATTTTCCTATTTAAAAAGTTAAGATAAGAATTTGTTTTTGGTTTGATAAAAAATACATATTTATAGATGGCGCTGTTCGGAAAAGGATATAAATATATATAATTAATTAACTACAATGGGTTATATAATAAATCATTATAGATGAACAGATAATCTTCTCAACCTTGCAATAAAATATTTTTTGCACGACCAAGACTAAAACCTAATTTTACGCTTTCATTTTCGGGACTAAACTTGCCGTTTTTCTCCTTAGGGAATAAAAATCACGGCAACCTTGATAATATTAAAATATTATACTTACTATGTGCTTTGCTGGTTCAAAAATTAGGTTTGGTGGTGTTTTGTAATAAATTAGCGATTCAAACCAATTTATTTGATTTTAACAAAAAAAAACCTTTAAAAATAACATTGTTATAACAATTTATACATAATTTAAAATTTATCATCTTCATCCATTTTTTTGAAGTTTGTGTCAACCATATTAAAAAACAATTGAAATCGCGATAGCCATGAAACTGACTTTTCGCAATTTACGAAAATAAAACAACCGATTTTAGACGCGTGGTTTTTAATTTTAATTTTATCTACCTACCTAAATTATGTTTGGTCCTGCAAAAAATAGTGTATATACCTCAGGACTAAACTTGGCTGTTTTAGTCCCTTGGTATATGAATAACTATTTTTTGTTCATTTTAAACTTTTGTTTTTTAAATTGCGCAAAATCCTGCCGTGAAGGAAAAAACTAAGTTTAGCATCCAAATCAGCGTAGTCGAATTATCCAAAATCATATATTCGCATGTATGAAGCAGGACCTTGCAGGACTTTAATTAATTAGGTAAAGTTTAATTTGTAAATTCAACCTAAATCTAATTATTCGTAAAAAAAGTTTTCACACAATCACTGTTCTTAATAGGTAAAACTTTTAACAACTGAAAAATGCTAAACACTTTTACATGTGACACTTACTTTTTTTGTGCTTACCAGTAGAATTAGTATGGTTTTAAATAACTTAGTTACTAGCTTTATTTAATTATCTAAGGTCTGTTTCTTCAAGCAAGATAGTAAATTGTAAATCGCACAGTAATAGTTATTTATGGTACTAGTGGATAAAGTAAGATATTGCCCATGAGAAAATTAACCTGCGAGGCGTCAGCTAAGCAGGTTAATTTTCGAGAGGGCAATATCGGTTTACCCATGAGTGCCATACAAGGTTTTATCCAATAAATAGCTTAGGAATTCATATTTTTATTAAAAATTTTAATGACATTTACAAGAAAATAATTTGACAAGTGACAGTTGAATGGGTAAAATAAATAATTATCCACTCAATAAAGTAAAAGCCACGCGGGGGTTATTATTGAGTTTATCTATTCAAAATAAAGCTGGTAATTGTCTTATTATCTGTATGTATTGGATAAATATTTTTACAATAGGTTTAAATAGAATATGTATAGAATATAGTTATGTTTTATAAAAATAAACTACGCAGTATATTCGCACATCCAATATTCGAATCTGTTTTGAAAATATCACTGTGCCATTTTTAATTTACTGTCTTGCTTGAAAAGACAGACCATAGTTTTGCCATTTACAAAGTAAAATTGCACTTCCAAATTTCCAAATCGTACTGTAATAATAAACTTCACAATCAATTTTTTAAAAATATGAAAAAGCTAATTTTTCTACTCGGTGCATTTGTGCTTTCCAGTGAACTTAATAGATCACACAGTACATTCCAGAAATGTGTTTTAAAAATATATTACATTTTTAAAATTAAAGAATTTTTTAATATATATTTTAACATGCCGCAACTTACTAAACTTCATAGTATTATTAACTTGAGCCATTTCGCCTCAATGATTATTTATATCGATAAAAAATCTAAAACAGAAAATAAAATTAAAATGTTCTTATCAGGCGCACCTATTTCTAGATGCGCTGGTATTGCGTTTAAAATAATACTTATCTGCTATATCTTCTTTACCTAAAAAATATTATTAGTCAATACCTGACCAAAGTTTAAAATTTTTGCCTAAATACAGAATTTTTAATAAAATTCTTGATAAATCGTTAAAATAATTAAAAAAGAACGAAAAACTGAATAAAAGTTAACTTCTAACGTTTCGGGATCTAATCTGATCCCGTTTTAAAGAAAATTATTAGTTTTTGAAAGAAAAAAATAAAAAAGTTTTTTCCAAATTAACATCTCTACACGTTTTCAACAAAAACGCCTTTCCCAAATTAAGGTATTGACTAATAATATTTTTTAGGTAAAGAAGATATAGCAGATAAGTATTATTTTAAACGCAATGCCTTACCAGCACATCTAGAAATAGGTGCGCCTTATAAGAACATTTTAATTTTAATTTATGTTTTAGAATTTTTATCGATATAAATAATCATTAAGGCGAAATGGCTCAAATTAATAATACTATAAATATATATATATATATATATATATAAACGCCTCAAATAAATTGTAGATTTTACTAAATTTTAGTTTTCTGGAACTATTGGCTTAATCTATGTAACCTTTTTACCCACATTTTTGTGTTTCTTTGTGCATGTCATTTATTTGTTTGTGTTTGTCCTTTTTCCCGATCCATCTTCAGTCGCGGATCACAGCACGACATTCGTGAACAATCACCTGACACATATGGCGCACTTGGTCGCAAACAAAGGTATGTTTTGTTTCCTCCATCTCATATTAACTACTTGCGGCAATTATGAGTCAGCTTAATTTAAAGTACGGATAACTCGCATTATCTGCAAAAATACAGTGCGTGTCTTAAGTTTGCCTTCCGCCCCCTTTCACTTTGGTCTGTTTAATGTATTAACTTAAAATTTAAAAAAAAATCAAAAAAATAAAAATATTTGGTCTTATACAGAATTTTACAGAATTTTATAAGAGATTTTATAGCTCAGGGGTCGTCCATTAAAAAACAAGTCCCACCCTTGCCCCCTGCCTTAATTGTATCCCATAAAAATACCAAAAATTAATTTGTGTTATTTTATTTACGTGTGCCAAATTTCAAGTTGATATCTTTCAGTTCAAAAGTTAAGGGGGGTGGGCGGACTTTAGACTCTCACTTTTATACAGAGCGGTCCAAAAGTCACCCCCCCCCTCTTAACTTTTGAACGAGTTGAGATATCAACTTCAATTTTGGAACTTTTAAATAAGACAACTTAAACTATCTTTTAGCATATATTTAATACTTCAGCTCTTAAAATGTGGGCAGGGGGCATGGGGCACATTTTTTTAAATGGAAAGGGGGGTCGTGTAATACATCATTTTAAAGCTTATAAAATTCTCCATTTAACTCCATATTTTTAAATTAAAAAAAAAATTGGGTTTAAAATGGGGTTGAAAATGGGTAATAATGTTAAAATTTCTCTAAAAAAAACAAATAATTTTTTAAAAATGCCTAATTCGTCATAAAAAAATGTTAATTATACTTTTAAACTAATTTTAGTTGACATAAATAAAAATTTATAAAAAAAACTTAAAAAATCGAATGTTTTAGCACAAAAAATTAAAAAATCAAAACCTTAACATTTTAAAAAAAATTAAAAATGTTAGTTTAAATAGAGAATTTTATAAGCTTTAAAATGATGTATCACACGACCCCCCTTTCCATTTAAAAAATATCCCCCCATGCTCCCCTGCCCACATTTTAAGAGCTGAAAATATCAAATATATGCTAAAAGATAGTTTAAGTTGTCTTATTTAAGAGTTCTAAATTTGGTCGATATCTCAACTCGTTCAAAAGTTTAAGGGGAGGGGGTGACTTTTGGACCGCACTGTATAGCCGTAACTCAACTCGATGACATATTTGTTGCAAGTACCTAATTTGTTGTAATGCTTTACATGTTTTATATATTGTCATGTTTATTGATGCTTAAATATGCTTAATGTTGTTTTTTTTTTAAATATTATAGCTTCAAAGGATCTCGAGATATGCTTTCACAAAGAGGAAGGTTAGATTATATTGTTTTGTTATTATACTAACATTCATCAAACTTGCATTTTGATTTATCTAATTTATTTTTTTCTATTTTGCGAATCTTATAAGCTCAAAATCACATGCATTTTGCGTGTTCTTATAGGCCCATAAGAGGTCTCTACTTTTTTTTCTGTTGGGTTGGCAACATACAAAAGCCTATCTCTTGACGTTTTGCGTGCAAATGTCAATGTCGATTTAAAGTTTAATTTTTTACAAAATTTTGTGATTGGGTTATTTTTTACCGTGTTAAAATTGTGGACTGGTTAATTGCAGTGAAAAAAGAAGAGATGACTGTAAAATATATCAAAATATCATTTGTTCTTAGAAATTTAAACATAGTGTAAACTGTAATGCCAACCCAAAACAAAAATCCCTAAATCAGTCATCAATTTAAATGTAAGTTTTTTAAATTTTAGAGCAAAATAGAAAAAATTGTATAAAGCACTCGTTTCATAACACGTTTTTAGAGCACTAGTACTAAAAACGTATGTTATGAAACTAGTACTTTAATATACTATTTTATATTTTTAATCAAGTTCAAATAAAACAAAGTAGAGTTCAATTTAAGCAATTAATTTGATACTAAATTTCTAAGACCTTTCAAGGTTATTGGTTATTTAAAAATATCGAGAATGAGTTTAATTTTTAATAAAAATTTTATTGAAATTTAATTAATTGTTATTTCAAAAGTCCAAAATTATGTGCAGTGACTAATGCCCAACACGTAGAAGCGGCTTTCGTATAAGGAGTTCCCCTCAGACGAAGTTACGTGAATTGCACCCGAATTGATATGATGTTCGCCTTTTACCAAATGTATCACTGCACATTATATTGGAACTAACAACCTATAGAAAATTTCTTTGTATTATTTTAATTTTATTATTAAATTGTTTCTTTTTTGGCTTTAGACGTTAATTTTCTCTCAACCGTAGAGCGATTTTTTTTTCAAAGAATTATCCAGTTTTTTAATAAGCGCTCGAGCCAGAATTGAAATAAATCATTTTAACTTTCAAAGCCCATACGTCTGGTAAATAACTTATGTTTAGTTTTGTGTAACTTCTGACTTATTCATATGAAGCTTATTATTTTTCGTATGACCTAGTGTACACGAAATAAAGAAAAATGCATGTTCACTATAAATCCTCGTTTGGATATATTTCTATCGCACGCGTACATAGTGCATATTTGAAGGAAATGACAACTATGCACACTCATTTATCCAAACGAGTACACATAGCTTTGATTTTGACAAAAGTGGTTTGACGTTTATAAAAGTTTGAAATGTCAAAATTAAATACAGGTAATTCTTTAAAATATACAAAAAGTCTAGACTGTAGATCGAACGAAAAATGTTGTTCGCAACTCGTTTGCGACAAGTCGTTAGTGCACTCGAATGATTTTTTGACTTCGCTTCGCGTCGTCAAAATAACTTCATTCTCGTGCACCAAGGACTAAAGTCGCTTACTCGTTACGAAAACTACTATATAAGCTAAAGCTGTATGAATTTCAGAAACGAATACCTAATAACTATAAAAACTCTAAATACACATTGAAATTAGTCTTAATTAGCTAATTAATTAGCTAATGCTAATGCCCCGTAATACAGTTGCATTCTGACTCAATTTTTATTGGTTTATAACCCAGGTAGCAAAATAACATGACATTCACGTGAAAGTCACGTTAATATGTGACATGTGATGTTAAGATTGTAGTCTCATTTAACAAGAATGTAGCATGGTGGGGATGTCCTAAGTCCGCCCCTAATAACATCACACAATGACATCCCGAAATAACGTGTTTGTGACATCATAAATCCACATTCCTGTTATATCTAATATCTTATGGATGCCGTTACTGGTACTTTAATATTTAAATATTTTAATATATTAGCTTTTTCTAAATTAAAACCATTAAAAACGCTATAACCCTATAAAATAAATCGAATTTAAAATCAATCAGTAATTGAAACAATCACAGATTGAAACAGATAGATTCTAAATACGAAATTGCAGATTAAGCGGAGAATATATTCCTTTAATCCGTGTCCGTGGTCTTCAGAAGCCCGGCAGAGCCACTTATCCATTGGAAATCGTATAATGTGTATACAATTTCCTTATAATAATTTACTCTATCAACATCATCTTATATCGATTTTTTTGCTTCGAACGTCGGTGAGAAGCAAAATAACATGACATTCACGTGAAAGCCACGTTAATATGTGACATGCGATATATTCAGGTTTGGACATGTCTCGCGTGTTACGTTGCAAATGTGATGTTAAATACATGTTATTTTTCAATATTATGTGATGTTATGATTTAGTTTAAAAATACACCCAAAAGTGATGTTAATTTCTTGTAATATAACATCCCTTGCTACCTGGGAATCGTTCTGGGACCTTACTCAATGGTATTTTATACCATATAAGACTTTATTCAAGATTACAAATAAATTAAAATATGTAATTACAATACCTTTTTTAGTAACTTCAAAAAGTTACAAATAAATTTTCATCTGTAATTACAATACCTTTTTTAGTAACTTCCAAAAGTTTAAGTAGGTAAGTTTTTATAGTTATTTGGTTTATTATTATTTTTTTTTATTGTTTATTATTTTGTTTTGAGTTTTGCATGTGCTTTTTTATTTTTCGACAGTCGTGTCAGTCCTGGTCGTGAACTTAGTCCTGATCCATCTTTGCCTCACGTTGGACCTAGGTTCCCTGCTGGAAGGTAAACGCTATATTTTTATTTTATTTTTATTTGTAGTCTATCTTTAACCAATAGTAGAGGCTTTGTTTAATGTAGTTAGTAAAACCTTATTCTTTACACACTCTCGGCTCAGGTAGGTTAAAATTGCACAAAATTTCTTTTATAACATTTTACACATACAGAGCGGTCCAAAAGCCACCCCCTCTTAACTTTTGAACGAGTTGAGATATCGAATTCAAATTTGAAACTCTTAAATAAGATACTTTCAGCTCTTAAAATGTGGGCAGGGGGTGCATAGGGGGACATATTTTTAAATGGATCTCCATTAGTCGTGTGATACATCATTTTAAAACAAATGAAATTCTCTATTGGACTGTATTTTTATTTTTTTAAACTATTTTTTTAAGGTTTTGATTTTTCAATTTTTTGTGCTGAAAAATACGATTTTTTAAGTTTTTTTTGTTAAGTTTTTTCATGAAATTAGTAATTAAAAAAAAATTGATTTTTTTTAGAGAAATTTTGACAAAAATACCCATTTTAAACCCCAAAAAAAAGTTTAAAAAAATAAAAAAATATATAGTTAAATGGAGAGTTTCATAAGCTTTAAAATAATCACACGACCTCTCTTTCAATTAAAAAAAAATCCCCCTATGCCCCCCTGCCCACATTTTAAAAGCCAAAGGTATGAAATATATGCTAAGAAATAAAGTTTATTTTTTTAAGGTATAGTTATTTTAAATTTGCCGCTAAATACTCCACAAAGTCCGATTTACACTGAAGCATGTGGCTTATTTTGAATATCAACATAACCAAAATTTATAATTTTTGTATACTTACTTTGTTTTTATGATGTTTTCGTGTAAAAAAAAATGATAAAGCTGTTGCTAAAAACACTTTTGTATTCCTTTAGAAACAAAATTTGCTTATAAAATCGCTTTTATTCCAATAATATAGAGGAATAAACCATTTTTTGTTCTCGTTAATGGCACGTCAACGTTTTACGGTTGTGTAAATTGGGCCTAGTCATTTCGCTTACGACGCATGCGTATCTTACGTTGCTATGGTAATTTCGAGATTGTTTACAAGCGGGAAGGTTTAAAATAACTATACCTTAAAAAAATAAACTTTAGTTTAAGTTGTCTTATTGTCTTATTTAAGAGTTTTAAATTTGAAGTAGCTCTCTCAACTCGTTCAAAAGTTAAGAGGGGGGGATGAATTTTGGACCGCTCTGTATGTTTATACGTAACTTTTTATTTATTTATTACAATACAAATATTTTTTAACACAATGTTTTTTAATTATTAAAATTAATTACACTACATTAATTAATTACAATTTAAAACCAGATTTATTCTTAGTTATTATTATATCTTAAACTCTATCTTTGTGTAATGTTTATATTTCTTGACTTAATTTCTAAAATCATAATTTTCATTTCTATATTTTATTCGTTAAAAAGTTATTTAACGTTTTAAATTTTAAATTTAGTGAACCAGAATTCCGTAACCCAAGAGTCAGATTCCTCTACGACAAGTGGCGTCATGTGTGGATGCTGTCGTGGGAACGTCAACGCGAACTTTACGACCATCTGGCTTATTTGAAGGAGAAGCAAAAGGCCGACAACTTCTCGTGGGACGACTGGAGAAAACGCTTCTTAAAATTCATGAACTACAAGAAGTCCAGGCTCACGGATTTGTTCAGGAAGATGGACAAGGACAACAACGAGCTGATCCCAAGAGAAGATTTTATCGATGGCATTATCAAGACAAGTAAGATTTTATCTAGCAACAGCAGTTTTATGTTGTAATATTAAAATCTTCTAAAACTAGATGAAACGTTGCAAGCACCCTGTCAAAACATCGGCATCATAATATACACTAGAGCCATCTAGAATGCAAATTTCAAGCTAGGTGTTTTCTTTGATTTTAAATTCTGTATCTTTAAAACATTATATTCTAGCAAAAAACTGTATATAACATTTTTTATAGGGCTTAAAAAGAGCTTTTATTTAAAATATAATTTTTTGAAATCGGGTTATAAATATGTGACATGCTAAAAAATCCTTTTACTGCTTTAAACGCAAATATCTCGAAAACAATGCGTTTTAGGAAAACGTTGTTTATAAAATTTTTTGACCAATTTAAAATCATATTTTATATAAGTGCTAAATTAACCAAATACAATCATAATTGCCTTTATTATAAACAAAAACCGCTAAAAATAGGAGTTTTAGCCTATTTTTACCTCCTTACCCCCAATCGTTTACCCCCAATATCTAATCAGCTCTTCGGAATACGATAAGAAACAATATGCAAAAAACCGCAAGTCGATATCTCATGTAGAAATGGAGTTAGAGAGTTTGCACCCAGACAGACAGACGGACGCAAATTTTTTTTTTACTGATTTCGACTCAGAATGGTCTAAAACGTCGAGAAATGTGAAAAACCCGTGGTCAAAGATTTTGACTTTTCGGCGAGGATTTCAATACATCGGCACTCTTAGTAGCAATAAGTGCCGATGTAATTTATAAAATTTATAGAGCAGGGAAAAGACAGCAAATGAACATTGAAACCTGTAAGTCAAGGAATTTGTCCATTTTTTCGAAAAAATCCTGGAAAATAGTAAATTTTATAAAAATCCAAGGAAATTTTTTATTTTTTTAAACTGTTGCTAATTTTATTTTAAAGATCTTATGCTGTTTAATAGTTTTGCAAAATAAATTGTCTGCGGCGCTATATTTGATACATTGTAAAAAGTCCAAACTATTCAACCAATCATCATCGATTATTTTACATTTCGGCCTAGGCTTAAAAATTAAAATTTTCGTACAGATTTATCATACAAAAAGTGGCGCTTTTATATTAAAATCGAATAAAAACATTTTTTTTTTGATAATTTAAAACATTTCCTTTATCTCTAAGTAAAGGAAAAATTACTTATTTTCTTAACTAGTGTATTAAGTGGATAAAATCACTTAATACACGAGTTGAGAAATTAATTTTATCCAACACCTTTTATTTTTAAATAAAAATCTATAACTTTGCGAAAAATTATGTCAAAAATATTAAGATTAAGTTTTCTTAATACTAAAATAATAGGTAGCCATGGCCTAAGTATGCCTATTAAAAATAAACAATTGCTAGTTTTAAATTTCTTACAAACGTCAAAATAGACGCGGTGATGACAGAATTTTTAATAAAAACAGTATTTTATTCAAAAACTAAAGAATAATTTGGGGTTTTCTTTAATTTTTATGGTTTAGTTAACGTGCTTCTATTTATAGAATAGTTATAATACTTAATTAATAGGGTATGTAACTAATTTTGGGTGAGATCAAAAGCTGTACGTAAAAAAATGGGTGAAATATTTTTTAGTCACTAGTGGAAAAAAACTTACTTTTGACATTTAAAATAGTGCTCAAAACAAGTGTTTCTGTGAAGGTGTTGGATAAAATAATTTTTAACCTATTATTATGCTTATCAAATTATATCTTTAGTACTAGTTATTATTTCTCTATTAATATAGTTTAGTATAGTTAATTATATTATTTCTCTCTTTTAGAGTTCGACACGTCTCGTCTGGAAATGAAACACGTCGCCGACATGTTCGACCTGGATAACCGAGGATTGATCGACTGGAAGAAGTTCATAGCCGCCTTGAGACCCGATTGGGAAGAAAAGGCTCCCGACAACGATGCCCAAAAGATACACGACGAAGTCAAACGTTTGGTTATGCTGTGTACCTGCAGGCAAAGGTTCAAGGTCTTACAGGTCGGAGAAGGAAAATATAGGGTAAGAATACTACTGCCCAGGTAGCAAAATTCACGTGAAAGTCACGTTAATATGTGACATGTGATGTTAAGATTGTAGTCTCATTTAACAAGAATGTAGCATGGTGGGCATGTCCTAAGTCCGCCCCTAATAACATCACACAATGACATCCCGAAATAACGTGTTTTTGACATCATAAATCCACATTCCTGTTATATCTAATATTTTATGGATGCCGTTACTGGTACTTTAATATTTAAATAATATTCTAGCTTTTTCTAAATTAAGGGCCACTTGCACCAATGCTGTTTTAACTTCAAACTTGGATTAAATTGACAGCTGACCAATCAGAACGCAGCATTTTTAACTTAAACTCGGTTTAGCTGAGTTAATCCCGTACCAAAATTTGGTGCAAGTGGCCCTAAAACCATTAAAAACGCTATAACCCTATAAAAAAATCGGATTTAAAATCAATCAGTAATTAAAACAATCACAGATTGAAACAGATAGATACTAAATACGAAATTGCAGATTAAGCGAAGAATATATTCCTTTAATCCGTGTCCGTGGTCTTGAGAAGCCCGGAAGAGCCCCCTATCCATTGGAAATCGTATAATGTGTATACAATTTCCTTATAATAATTTACTCTATCAACATCATCTTATATCGATTTTTTTGCTTCGAACGTCGGTGAGAAGCAAAATAACATGACATTCACGTGAAAACCACGTTAATATGTGACATGCGATATATTCACAGCGTTGCTAAATATTTGTTATTAAATGACATGGTTGTCACGTCACACGTGTTACGTTGCAAATGTGATGTTAAATACATGTTATTTTTCAATATTATGTGATGTTATGATTTAGTTTAAAAATACACCCAAAAGTAATGTTAATTTCTTGTAATATAACATCCTTTGCTACCTGGGTGGTATCCCTTGTGCTATTTGGGGGACTCTGTAACACCATTAAATCTATATAATATATTATATTATAAAAAGTCCGTCCAATTATGCAATATAGTAGTTTAAAATTACCTCGATTTTTCAGGCTACATCAATGGTTAAAGACTCGTACCTTTTAACATATAAATCATTGTGACATTTCTTGTCTATGACAATGATTGACGGTCGTTAAAGCTAATAAAAGAAGTCTTTGGAAAGGGCCTATCCAAAGACTCGCATAACAAGCATAGTACATAAGAATGTGATGCCAGGATTGGCTTGATGTGTCGTCATGTATCTTGTAATGGTTTGGATAGGCCTTAAGTTGTAATTGTAACCTAAAAATTTTACGTTTTCCTTGTGTTCAATATAATTTACGTTTGAACAATATGTATAATATGCTAATTTGGTGTGAGTGTATGAAGAATAAACCAAAAAAGTACCTTTTTCAATACCATACAAAATAACATTAAGTATAACCATTTTTTTTATGTAATTTTCTCTTTTTTATTAGCTTTAACGACCAGCAATCATTGTCATAGACAAAAAATGTCACAATATTTTAAATGTTAAAAGGTACGAGTTTTTAACCAATGATGTAGCTTAAAAATCGCGGGAATTTTAAACTACTATCTTGCATAATTGGACGGACTATAGATCTTAGATCTTTCAAAATAAAAAAAAAATTGTCTACACCGTCTCTTAAAAGGTATACTTGCATATAATAATTATTATAAAATAAGAGACTTATTTTAAAAATAAACACACCAATATTTTTTTTTTAATTTATTTTATTTATTTATTTTTTAAAATTTATTTATTTTTACTTTTTTCCAGTTTGGCGAAAGTCAAAAACTACGTCTTGTACGTATTTTGAGAAGTACCGTCATGGTACGTGTAGGTGGAGGATGGGTCGCTTTAGATGAATTCTTAGTGAAGAACGATCCATGCCGAGGTATGTTTACTTTATATTTATTTTATTTTCATATAATATATTTTACTCGGGGTATAAATGTAAATATTTTTATGATTTACATACCAAATACTTAAATTGAAAAAATGTATGTATAAAAATAAATGCATTTATTTTTAATCAAAAGGCGTTAGGCTAATGTACTGACCAGTTAAGTGAGTTATAACCGACAAAAATCTTGGTCTAAGGGGCTCAGTTGGTTAATTTTTGAGTGGGTAATATCACTTAACCCTATGTTCTGTCCAACACCTGCTTACTTTTCTGAAAATATATATTTTTATAGATTTTATAAATGATACCAAAACGTTATAGTTTGAAGTTTCTGTGTTTTGGTAGTATTTTCAGTTGTTTTTGAATAAGTCAAAAAAAAATTAACACATGTTCCTCCTAGAAACCTATAAAAAAGTAATAACAGTAGATAAACCAAAGAACTTTTACCTCAAGAAGTAATTTCAGACCAATGTTTATGAAGGTGTCATCTTTTTGTTTGTTTATTTACTAACAGAAACGCGATAGAGCTTTGTGGTGTAAAATGTAGATGTCGTTAGTCGACTTTCAGGCTGCCTAGTAGCGATGTTGCGTAGTTTCCACCTTATGATGAATTCAAATCATTATACTTAAATTAAAAACGTAAAAAACTTTATTGTGTATACTATAATTATTATTTCATCAATCTATTTTCTAATCATCGTACAGAGTGATATTGGTAGACTGACAGTTTCTGGCTGCTGGCCCTCTTCAGTACCAAGAGTCAACTCTGCACGCTGTTTAAGAAAACGTTTTTAGACTTTACTCGCAAAAGGAATATAGCCATTAGATTGATGTAGATGTAGACAACTACTCATACCTCTCCTTATCTGGAGACTTTGAATGGTAGCAAGTTGAAGACTTGTGTGTCTCAAGCACATAGTACCACTAACGGGTGGTTAGACGTAAAATTAGTAAGGACAGAAATTTTTAATTTTAAACAAAATTATAAAAATATTAATTTATTATTCCATCAATCTATTTTCTAATCATCGTACAGAGTGATATTGGTAGACTGACAGTTTCGGGCTGCTGGCCCTCTTCAGTACCAAGAGTCAACTCTGCACGCTGTTTAAGAAAACGTTTTTAGACTTTACTCGCAAAAGGAATATAGCCATTAGATTGATGTAGACTTGTGCGCCATCTATTTCTAGATGTAGACAACTACTCATACCTCTCCTTATCTGGAGACTTTGAATGGTAGCAAGTTGAAGACTTGTGTGTCTCAAGCACATAGTACCACTAACGGGTGGTTAGACGTAAAATTAGTAAGGACAGAAATTTTTAATTTTAAACAAAATTATAAAAATATTAATTTATTATTCCATCAATCTATTTTCTAATCATCGTACAGAGTGATATTGGTAGACTGACAGTTTCGGGCTGCTGGCCCTCTTCAGTACCAAGAGTCAACTCTGCACGCTGATTAAGAAAACGTTTTTAGACTTTACTCGCAAAAGGAATATAGCCATTAAATTGATGTAGACTTGTGCGCCATCTATTTCTAGATGTAGACAACTACTCATACCTCTCCTTATCTGGAGACTTTGAATGGTAGCAAGTTGAAGACTTGTGTGTCTCAAGCACATAGTACCACTAACGGGTGGTTAGACGTAAAATTAGTAAGGACAAAAATTTTTAATTTTAAACAAAATTATAAAAATATTAATTTATTATTCCATCAATCTATTTTCTAATCATCGTACAGAGTGATATTGGTAGACTGACAGTTTCGGGCTGCTGGCCCTCTTCAGTACCAAGAGTCAACTCTGCACGCTGATTAAGAAAACGTTTTTAGACTTTACTCGCAAAAGGAATATAGCCATTAGATTGATGTAGACTTGTGCGCCATCTATTTCTAGATGTAGACAACTACTCATACCTCTCCTTATCTGGAGACTTTGTACGATGATTAGAAAATAGATTGATGGAATAATAAATTAATATTTTTATAATTTTGTTTAAAATTAAAAATTTCTGTCCTTACTATAATTATGTTTAATAATATAGTATATTGAAATCTATTAAAATTAAACTACTAGTTCATATAAAACTCATACAGAAATAATGTTTCTTAAAATTTAGAATAAAAAATCCAAAGTATATGTTTCCAATCGGCAACACTGTACCCCTGTCAGTTATTTTACGACATTAGAATGTGAGTTTACACATTCTTTCTCTCTCTTTACGCTTACTAAGTGTAAACAATAGTCACTTCCCACCAGCCCCTCACCGTAGTTGCTTCACGCTTCAAACAAAGCATACGGTAGATTTCATCATGTTCCTTCTTGAGGTAAAAGTTCTTTGAGATAAACAGTTATTTTACCTACTTATTTAAAATGGCATTAAACAGGGTATTTATAATGAGGTGTTGGATAAGTGTCTATAACGCCTTTTGTTTTTGACAATTTTTGTTGGACCAGTTGCTTATAAATCACAATTTTGAAACTTAGTACCAATTTATTGGTTATTTATTTCTCTATACAGGGTGTATTTGAAATAGCGTACGAAATTTTAACAGGTGATTCTACATCATAAAATATGACAAAAAGTTCCTATAAATATATGTCTAAAAATGCGTCATAAGGGAGCTACGCCCCTTTGAAATTGGCTAAAAAAATCGGTTTTTATTTAATAACTCAGGAACCCTTTGAGATATATCAACGAGGTTTTGCACGTCAACTAATCCTACCAGGGCCCGTTTTTATGTGTTATTTTCATGTACTTATTTCAACCAGGGGTGTGCGAAACGGGGGGGGGGCTTATCAGTTTTTTGTCCCAAACTTTTTTCTGTGTAACTTTTTTGCAATTTTATTTTTGAAATATGATTCCTCAGGTCAAAATACATAAAAAAAAAGTACTCTGTTTGTAATACTGTAGGATTAACCGTTTTCGAGAAAAATTCATTTGAAGGTGAAATTCCACGGTTCGAGGACAAAAACTTAAATACTAAAATGTTGAAAACCAAAATTTTAATAATGCAGGGCGAATGTACATTAAAAACTAAGAAAAAAACCTCATATACAGGTACTTCCAAAAATCAATCCTAACGGAGCTATGGTCTCCTAAATATGCACCATTTTTAAAGGGCTATGGTAGCTTTAAAAGCGTTTTTTCGACCTACATGTATGGAAACTTTTTTTCTTAGTTTTTGATGTAGAATAACATTGCATCATAAATATTTGGTTTTCGACATTTTAGTATTTAACTATCCGTCCTCGAACCGTGAAATTTCACCTTCAAATGAACTTTTCTTTAAAACGGTTAATCCCACAGTATTACAACAAGAGTACCTTTTTTTATGTATTTTGACCTGAGGAATCATATTTCAAAAATAAAATTGCAAAAAAGTTACACAGAAAAAAGTTTGGGACAAAAACTGATAAGGACCCTCCATTTCGCACACCCCTGGTTTAAATAAGTACGTGAAAATGACATACAAAGATGGGCCTTATTAGGATTAAAGGATTCCTGAGTTATTAAATAAAAACCGATTTTTTTAGCCAATTTCAAAGGGGCGTAGCTCCCTTATGACGCATTTTTAGACATATGTTTATAGGAACTTTTTGTCATATTTTATCATGTAGAATCACCTGTTAAAATTTCCTACGCTATTTCAAATACTTGTATTTATTATTTTGAGCAACTGCCTAAAAATTATTTTATTAGGTAAATCGAAAAAAAAATTTTTTGGTAGAAAGATCAAACTAACAAATATCTTTTTATCATGTAAACGTTTATTATTTAATTAGATTATAACTGGGAAATCTAGATCTAGGTCTCAAGCTGATTTGCCTATCTAAAACCTGGATCTAGCGACCCTACACAACATCAAATAACAGGGGCTAAATAATAATTAATCCAAATTAACAGGGTAAAATATTAATATTTAATAATATTAATGAAATATACATATCTTGTATATAAATATAATATTCGCTTATCTATAATAATATTCATTTAACAAAACTTAAAAAAAAATGTAAATAACACGTTAAGAAAATCATTTATTAACGCTGTAAAAAACTGCGTCTCCTGAGGATTCAAGTGAAGACATGCTTTGCTTCAATACTTTCTTATATATTCATTACAGTAACTATCATCTATCTTATAAATAGTATTTACAGTATTATTAATTTGAGCCATTTCGCCTCAATGACTATTTATATCGTAAAAAATTTAAAACAGAAAATAAAATTAAAATGTTCTTATCAGGCGCACCTATTTCTAGATGCGCTGGTAAGGTATTGCGTTTAAAATAATACTTATCTGCTATATCTTCTTTACCTAAAAAATATTATTAGTCAATACCTTACCAAAGTTTAAAAATTTTGCCTAAATAAAGAATTTTCAATAAAATTCTTGATAAATCGTTAAAATAATTAAAAAAGAACGAAAAACTGAATAAAAGTTAACTTCTAACGTTTCGGGATCTAAACTGATCCCGTTTTCAAAGAAAATTATTAGTTTTGAAAGAATTTGTGCAATATTTGGCTTTATCAATCAAAATTTGACAAATGTCAAAATATGTCATTTCGAGGTAATTGAAACAAAGACACCTGTAACAATAAAAAGGTGTAGAGAAATTAATTTGGAAAAGGCTCAAATTAATAATACTGTAAATATATACACGCCTCCAATAAATTATAGATTTTACAAATAGTAATTACCACTATAATATTAGATTACACAAATGTCAATGGTTTTTTATTCGAATCTGCGGTAAACTGGGTTGAACTGGAAAAATCATATTGAGGCTAAAGAACCCTAAGCTATTAAATTTAAATATATTTTTTGAAAATTTTGTTCATTTCAAGTTCCGTTTACCCTTGTTTATCTGTTAAAATCTTCTAGAATATATTTTATTCTATACAGACTATATAGACATTTGTGTTTTCTGATAAATAAGAGCTTATTTTAACCACTTTACTAATAAAAATTTATGTTTTGTCCAATCTCTTACCCCTTATCTAACAAAAATCCTAAATTTTATATTTTTTCTTTTATTTTGGCCATGTTTTTTTTACCGCTTTTAATGTTTATATTATTTAAAACACGCCATACACATCATAATTTGCACATGTAAAAATATAAAAAATACAGTCACATTAGTTATGCCATTACGCCATCCCGATATGCCAGAACAGCACGAACCATGGTGCCCTCTTGGTAAGATTTGCACGTTCTTTTTTGAATATATATATATACAGCCTGTTCCAGAACTCGCGTACAGAAATTTGAGGGTATATTAAAAAGCATCTGAAAAATATGAAAAAAAAATTCAAAAAAGATCCATCTTCAATAATAATTAAAAAGGAAGCTATTTAATCTAAAAGTCCAATCCTGTTGCTGATGTTAAATTACCTACAAATTAGTTTTTCCCTACTTATTAGTAACTATCGTTTGGACTTACAATTGTTGACGCGTGCATTGTTTGAGACTTTCAACTTTAGAATCTTTTTAGGTTATTATATTTTGACAAAACCGACAGAGGCTATCAAATATTCTATTTTTATAGGGTCACTCCATCCGGCTGTGGTTTTTTGACATTAATAAATACTTATGTCACATTAATCACTATGTCAACCTACAGAATATGTACCTGCAATAATTAAATTTGCTTCCATAGCTACAAATTCAACTTTTAAAGGTAATTTAACATCAGCAATAGTATTGGTCCACTTAAAGCTTTCTTATTTTTGAATCGAACGAAGATGGATTTTTTTTGACATTTCTTTTTCATATTTTTCAGAGGGTTTTTTATATACCCTCAAATTTCTGTACGCGAGTTCTGAAACAGGCTGTATCTCTCTTAAAAAAAAAACATTTATTATTTTGTATTATTTTTTTATTATTAGTTGGTTTTATTTGTAAGAATTACGTGACTGCGTTACTAAAACGGATGAAATACGAAAACATTTTATATGCTGGTCAAGATTTAATTTTTTATCTTATTTTTTGTATCGGTTTCATAAACGCCACTTTATACATGTATTACTTTTAATTTTTAAGTAATGCAAATGCAGTGCAATTTGTACCTGACTTTGACGTTGAATCATCAGATTTTTAAATTTTATTTGTATTTTAGTGTTCGGATTGGTTAATACTATTAAATTTTATTAATGCAAATGGCTTTTAGACTTTTTTGCTTCATCTAAAGTTAATTTTTTTAAGGTATAGTTATTTTAAATTTGCCGCTAAATACTCCACAAAGTCCGATTTACACTGAAGCATGTGGCTTGTTTTGAATGTCAACATAACCAAATTTTATAATTTTTGTTTACTTACTTTGTTTTTATGATGTTTTAATGTAAAAAAAGAGAATTGATAAAGCTGTTGCTAAAAACACTTTTGTAATCCTTTAGAAACAAAATTTGCTTATAAAATCGCTTTTATTCCAATAATCTAGAGGAATAAACCATTGTTTTGTTCTCGTTAATGGCACGTCAACGTTTTAGGGTTGTGTAAATTGGGCCTAGTCATTTCGCTTACGACGCATGCGTATCTTACGTTGTTATGGTAATTTCGAGATTGTTTACAAGCGGGATGGTTTAAAATAACTATACCTTAAAAAAATAAACTTTAAATGTCGTTGAAAAGTTATAATAGTACGTTTTCAATTCATAAGCTAAATATTTAATTAGTAACTTACGAAAGGCACTTTAGAATCGCTTTAGATTTATTTTTGTATTTATGCTTTCTTGACGAGGAAATTATAGTCAAAATTGTTGAACATACAGTCGGATTAAAGATGCAAGTCCTTGGCGAAACAATTTTATTTATTGTAAATGAAAATAAAGTTTAGTGCCTTATAGAGGGCAAACTATTAAAATCTATAAAGAAATTGCACTGCTCTACTACAGAATTTTCACAATCAATCAGAAAATCCCTACCAAAATGTCATATAGCTGCTATTCCACGCTTTTTTGCGATCATCAGTGAGCATATATTGGTATGGTGGCTTTCGCACTGAGTGTTGCAAATTTTAAATACTTATCAAAAATAAATATAACTGTATCGATAGCGTACAAATTGGTGGCGCCATCTAATGTTTGCACAAAAGTACTACACATTAGATGTTGGCGGACCTGTAATCTGCATTAATCGGAATAAATTCAGTTATGACTCATCAACGTTGAAAATAAACACAGAAACATAGGCTTACAGAATAATTTTGCCGAATTATGAGGGAAATTTTTATAAAGGTCACTAAATCGAAACATTTGACGACTAATTTGTTACACACAACAATATTGAATATACATATTAACTACAAATATGTAAATATATCGGTGTTTTTCGAAGAAAATAAAAATGTAAATATTTAAAACCTCGCGTTAACGATAGAATCGACGCGGCGCCTATGCGAGCACTGGAAATTCGCCGCTGACTGGTAATCTGATAAGAATTATCTATATCTAGATACACAGGCGGACAAAAAAATTGTCTCGAAGCCAGCACCTAGTACCCAGGTAGCAAAATAACATGACATTCACGTGAAAGCCACGTTAATATGTGACATGTGATGTTAAGATTGTAGTCTCATTTAACAAGAATGTAGCATGGTGGGGATGTCCTAAGTCCGCCCCTAATAACATCACACAATGACATCCTGAAAATAACGTGTTTGTGACATCATAAATCCACATTCCTGTTATATCTAATATCTTATGGATGCCGTTACTGTTACTTTAATATTTAAATAATATCCTAGGATATTAGCTTTTTCTAAATTAAAACCATTAAAAACGCTATAACCCTATAAAAAAATCGGATTTAAAATCAATCAGTAATTGAAACAATCACAGATTGAAACAGATAGATTCTAAATACGAAATTGCAGATTAAGCGAAGAATATATTCCTTTAATCCGTGTCCGTGGTCTTGAGAAGCCCGGCAGAGCCCCCTATTCATTGGAAATCGTATAATGTGTATACAATTTCCTTATAATAATTTACTCTATCAACATCATCTTATATCGATTTTTTTGCTTCGAACGTCGGTGAGAAGCAAAATAACATGACATTCACGTGAAAGCCACGTTAATATGTGACATGCGATATATTCACAGCGTTGTTAATTATTTGTTATTAAATAACATGTTTGTCACGTCACACGTGTTACGTTGCAAATGTGATGTTAAATAGATGTTATTTTTCAATATTATGTGATGTTATGATTTAGTTTAAAAATACACCCAAAAGTGATGTTAATTTCTTGTAATATAACATCCCTTGCTACCTGGGTACCGACACGGCAAATCAAATTATAAATGAAAATAAAGTTTATTTATTGTTATAAACGTATACTTTTTAATCTTTCATATAAAATATAATTTCACGTGGCAATGGAACCAAATTAATGGGTTTCATTAGGTATATATGCAATTAACAATGGTTTATTATTTAGAGCATGACTAACACTATTATTAATACATTTTTACACATATTTCTGTGGTGATTTTTTTCTATTATTTTTTATTTATGTTTAGTATATTTTTCGAGAATGATTTTTACACATATTTCGATAGGTTATTATAAAATAAATTATAGGTTATAATAGGGTTATAATAGATACAGCAAAATAAAGCTTGTTTGCATTAAAATTAGAAAAAATATATATAGCTTAAAAGTTATACCCCAATGTGGGGTTACTTTAACTTTCAGTACTTTTTATAATAACTTATCGATTTTTTATTTTTTAGTTAGACACCTTTTTAGATAAACACATATATTTTTGGCAAAGTATTTTTTAAAATAAAATAAATAAATTGTATATTGTCAATACCAATGTATATTGTTGGAAAAAAAAAATTATTTTAGATTGTTGCCTGATGCATTTCGAAGTTTTTTATACAAATAACTTCATCTTCGGAGGCTTAAGACATGTCACAAAAATGGTGTGTTAAAATATAAAAACATACATAATCAAATTAATATTTTTCTTTTTGAGAAAAACATAAACTGCGAATAGCTTGCAGATGTTTACCAGTAAACATCTGCAAGCTATTCGCAGTTTATGTTTTTCTCAAAAAGAAAAATATTAATTTGATTATGTATGTTTTTATATTTTAACACACCATTTTTGTGACATGTCTTAAGCCTCCGAAGATGAAGTTATTTGTATAAAAAACTTCGAAATGCATCAGGCAACAATCTAAAATAATTTTTTTTCCAACAATATACATTGGTATTGACAATATACAATTTATTTATTTTATTATAATAATACCAATAATATCAGGATGAAACCACCTCGTGAATTAAAGTATTTTTTATTTGCACTAAAAACCCGACTACGGTAAGTTTCCATTCGTCATTTCGTTTTTCTTGAACTTTCATTAACCTTACTCGCGGAATGAAAACACATTTTGTGATACCTACAAATCTTACAATTTATTTAATGTAAAATCTTGCATTCGCTTTTCTGTTTTTGGCTAATTTTTACATATCCAGCACTGCAGTGTACTGCCACTTGTAAAAAACAATGGTTTCAGATCATATTCATTCCAAATATAAATAAAATATATAATTACATATACAGCCTGTTCCAGAACTCGCGTACCGAAATTTAAGAGGTGATTCTACATCCAAAAATATGAAAAAAAGTTTCTATAAAGGTTGGTCCGGAAATGAGCCCTAAGGGAGCTACGGCCCTTCGAAGATGACGTATTGAATGGGGAACAAAAAAAAGCACCAATAAAATTTTAATGCTGCAGGGTGATTCTTTATTTAAAACTAAGCAAAAAAGTATTATACACCAAAACACCTAAATTTAATATTAAAGGAGTAATAGCCTTTTAAAAAGTAACGTTTTTGGTGGCACAAAATGTTACTTCCTCTTAATTGCATTTTTTTTTGATAACGGTTGCTCCTACAGTGTTACACTTGATATTTTATATGTATTTTTACTCTAGAAATCTATATTTTTTACAACAAATCCAAAAAACATACACATAGAAAAGTTTGGGGCAAAAATGTTTTAAGCCTTATATATTTTGTCCGTCTGGGCACGCCTCTGGATAAATTAAAAAAATAAATTAACATAAACTTATTGCCCTTATTAATACTAGTATACATGCAAAAGCTCGCCGCTCTAGCTTAAACGGTACCCGAGTTATTAATTAAAAACCTTATTTTTATTACAATTTTAAATGGCCCTAGATTCCTTAGGGCTCATTTCCGGACCAACCTTTATAGGAACTTTTTTTATATTGCAAAAAAAATTAAATTTTTATAAATTATTAGTTATTTTATTATTGAAAAATTGCCAAATCGTTGATATGACACTTTTTCTTACACTTCGTGTTACCAAAACATACTAAAACATAAACCTCTATGGGCATTGTCGTAGTCGGGTAGAAAATAAAATAAAAGTTTTTTAATTTATTTTATATTTTAAAAATATTTTACTGCCATAAATATTTGTCGTTTAGATGTAACCTTTAAGTTTTTGCTTATTTTGTTTTGTTTGTTTTCTCTTTTCTATTCCTTTTACTTTACCTTTTCAATTCCTTTAATTTCAACAACTCAATCACTTTTTTGCATTTCTTTTTGCAATTTTTTCCCAAATTCTCCTGATATTTCCACACATTTCCTAAAACTTCCTTAAATTTCCTGACACAACAGCTAAGGGACGCACGAATATAGAGCTCCGCGAACAGTTCATCCTTGCCGACGGTGTGTCACAAACAATGACCGCTTTCAAATCGAAAACTGCAAGTTCAAGTCCCGCCTCAGGCTCCTCCGCATCACTCCGCACTCCTCAAGGGCCAATCACAAAGGTACTGCACCCTCACGGCACTAAATCACGCATCGCACAGTGATCGGTTTTAAAATCTGATGAACTAAAATTTGAATTCAGTAAATTCAGGCTTGATCGCTATTCGAGTTTTTTTTTTGCAAAACTTTGTGGGGTAGTCAGCAGGCTTAAGTTACTACTATTTCAGCGGTAGTAATTTACATATATGTATTGTTCATCTGAATTTAAACTAAAATCCACTGTGCTTTAGTTATTTAGAATGATTTCCACAAAAAGTTATATTATAATCTTGTAACTAAACAAATGCAGTGCCAGATTGTGACACCCTTTCAAAAAAATATAATAATTACACAGGAACACAAAAAAGGGCATCTTCTGGGGTCGAGACAATCATTTCTGTACGTTTTTGGGGTCACTGAATCCGAATCTGGAGTTGGTTTGACTCGGTCAGGTCATATTTCGTTGCTAACCTCAAAAAAGTGATAAAATATTTCCACTTTTTTGAGGTTAGCAACGAAATACGACCTGACTGAGTCAAACACCCAAGATTCGGATTCAACGACCCCAAAAACGTATAGAAATGTGTGTCTCGTCCGGGGAACCAGGTCTCTTTTTTATTGGTGTTCCTGTTTCCAGGTACACGAAAAAAAAAGTCTGTTTCTGAGGTCGAGACATACATTCTTACGTTTTTGGGGTCGCTGAATCCGAATCTGGGGTTGGATTGAATCTGTCAGGTCGCATTTCGTTCCTAAACTCAAAAAGGTGATGAAATGTGTTTCAACTTTCATCACTTTTTGAGGTTAGCAACGAAATGCGACCTGACCGAGTTAAACCAACCCCAGATTCGGTTTCTGCGACCCTAAAAACGTATAGAAATGTTTGTCTAGACCCCAGAATATGGCCTTTTTTTGGTGTGCCTGTGTTATAGTATTTCTCTATAGAGGCATTAGGGCGTTTCTAAATCTGATAATATTTTTACAGTAGATTTATTATTAGAGTTTAGTTTATGATAAAAAGTTCCACTTCTTTAATAAGTTTTCTTCTATCGTAAACCACAAACATAACAAATTGCACTGCCTACAAAGATCGCATTTACGACGTGATTTAGAAATAAGGTTCAAAATTTTAAGGGGCAAAAAATATAAAAAAAAGTTTTTATAAAGGTTGGTCCGAAAGCTACGTAGGAAGCTATGTAGGAAGCTACGACCCTCCTAAGGGTAAATATAAAAAGTAGTTTTTATTTAAATTCTCTGGAACCCTATGATCTGCAATAACTATTTTCTGCACATACCTTAACATTAATAAAGGCTAGCCTTTTATATAATTTTTATTTGGAAACTTTAAAAGCACAATACCTCACCCCGGCAATGTCACTTTTTTGCCCTAAACTTTTTTATCTGTAGATTTTTTGACATCTTCTCAATAAAATATAATTCTTTAATTAAAAATACAATAGAAAGTATTCTTTATGCAAAATCGTCCAACCGTTCTCTTTAACACTTATTTTCTTGAGAACCGTTGGCCTTACGGTGTCACATATAAAGTACCCTTCTTATGTATTTTTAATTAAATAATTATGTTTTATTGAGAAAAGTTAAAATAATCTACAGATAAAATAGTTTGGGACAGAAAAAGACATCGCCCACCCATTTCGCACGTCCCTGGTTAAAGTTTTCAAATAAAAATTACATATAAGCAAAGCCTTTATTAATGTTAAGGCACGTGCAAAAAATTGTTAGTGTAGTTCATAGGGTTCCATATATTAAATAAAAACTACTTTTCAGATGAACCCTTAGGAGGGTCGTACGACCCTTTATATTTACAGTTTCAAAACGAAAGACTCTGTTTAAATGATCCATTCCCCTACCTGCAGTACAGGTCGTGCACTGCTCTGAGGTTATTGTATATTCCAGATTTAAAGTCGAAATCTTAATGCGTTTAATAGTTAAGATGGGGGCGGAAGTTTGATACGTATCACATATCGACACTCCCATGCAACAAGGATGTAACTCAAGTTAAACCCATTTTGAGTTATTCTCATAAGTAAATCCCTTGAAAAAAGACACACATGGTGGTACTACTCAGATTTCTCCACATGCCATTTTAACCAAAAGTTTACCTAAAAACACTAAAGTAAGAAATTCTAAACTTGAATATTGTCAGAAACAAACAATAAATATACAATAAATACTTATACAGTTTAATAGACAAATTTTATAAGCTTTCAAATGATGTATCACATGGCTTCTTTTTCCACTTCAATCATTTCCCACCCTTAAATAACAAAAAAATATATTTTAGAAACAGCCGTCGTGAAAAATGACAATATATGAGTTACGACTTTGTTGCTTGTGGGTATCGATATATTGTATTAGTTACTTTTTGTTTTATGTTGTAATTTTAATCGTTGATACTAAAACATACTATTTTATATGATCAATAATCATTGAAGTTATTTCTGTAAAACCGGATGAATTATATTGGCTTAATTTTTGGAATTTAAATATGAAAATAAACATGATTTAGACTAAAAGTGAACATCGATATTAAAAATTGATTAATAAAAGGTAAAGAAATCAATTACATATTTCTTTGCGTTAGCATTATCCTATTATAGGGCACCAATTTTTATTTTGTGAGACAGATACAACTTAAAAAAAAAGGTGATTGATAAAAAATCAGTTATTTTTTTGCCTTACTCCGCTTTCCTCGACAGCTCACCAACCAAATCAACGATGAAAACATCTACTGTTATTTTTTTATGTGAACTAAGAACTTTTTATCATAAATGATCAAAATTACTCGTAAGGTTTTAGTACGTATTTGAATTATATAATGCTTTTTTGGAAATCAGTCTGTCTGTGAATGAATTTTAATCTTAAATACATAATAAATGTATTAGTTTTTCATAGTTTTTCCAACGTCGGTGTTGGTTATTGGGATTGGAATAATATACAACTTTTTTTTATGTGGCTTACTGTCTAGAACTCGTTGTGTGCAAAATGTAATGCTTCAAGTATCTGTCATTTATTTTAAGAATAAGTCTCAATAATTAAAGTGATTAAAATATGAGTTATTTTAAACCTATATTTTGATTTTTTTAATATTACAGGATACTTGATAAATTAAATACAGGTATAACTGCAGTTATACCTATTTATTAAAAACAATGTTAGAACCTATTTATTTACAAAATGAGTAAAGCTGCAGTTTTGAGAAGTGGACACATACGTCCTAATTTAACGAAGACTGTGTTAACATAGCCCTCCTCAAAACTCTGCAGCTCTACACACTTTTTAAATAAAACATATTAATTTATTTTGTCTTGCATATGTTATATAACACTAACATTAGGGGTATTTCTGTACGAATCCATACCACCTTGGTGATTGAATGTCACGGATTTTCGTTAAACTTTTTTTATATTAGCACCACTCTAATACTAAAAGCCTTATGCAAAAAAAATAATTTAAAAAAATTTTTTGGCTGAGATATGATTTTTTTAAAATTTTGTAATTTTTCAATTTTTGACGATAAAGAAAACAGCTTTATTTTCAATTTATTACTATAAGTCTGACAATTTTAATCCAAATTTGATGAAATTTGGTGCACCCATGTAAACTTAGATGACAATCTTGAATTTTTTATAATTTTTTTTAATAGTGGGTTTCTGCTCTTCTTCTTCTTCTTCAAAAATATTTTTTTACGTTTTTTTATAACTATGTTTAACCCGATTTTTCGTAAAGTGCCCCCCCTACGATTTTTCTCAAATTCTGGTCAAATGTACTTCTAAGTGTCCATTTTTCAATGACGTAAAATTTATTCTGGGCAAATTAGGTTTACTATATATTTTAGCCATTTTAAATTTTTACGACAATGAGGAATTGTGCTGGAAATAGCTGTTTTACAAAAAAAGGCACATATTATTTTTTATATGTTTTTAATAGTTTAGGTCAAATGCTTCATTTTAAGACAAAAACAAAATAATTAATTGTTGTTTTTTTTTCAAAAAAGGCGTAAGTCCACAATTTTATTACTTTTTTTTTTCTATGTATTATGTAGGCGTTTTTTTCTGGTGTAAACGTTAGCTTACTTTAAATACTAAGTCTTTAACACCAAAACGTATTTTTATTTTTTTTTAAACATGTTTTTTTGTTTTCTTTTTGATCTTAAAAATGCCTGAAAGTTGGTAAATTGTCAGTAAGAAACTTTTTTTTTGTTATAAATCTTTTTTTAATTCGCAGCTCAGAGAAAAGTTTTCTATGCCGGGGATAAATCCTTAATAAAAATTAATTTAAAAAATATTGATTTATTTAACATACTAATTCTTTATTTACAATTTATTTATGTCTTATTATTTAACTTTAATTATTATACAAAGCTTATCAAAATCTTTTAAATTTTTGTGAAGCGCATCCATCGCTAAAATATAATGAACTATTTTTTTATTTGCTTGTATTCCAAAGTGACATTGTTCGGTTAGAACTGTTAAGTTAAAAGTGACAATTTTGTTAACAGTTTGTCTTTTGTTTTACTTCTGCGTTCCCTTTTGTAAAATTGTATAGCGGTTGTGCTTGAAAAAACAAAAACTAAATTTTGTTGGCCCCTTATGGAAAATTGTCAGATAACTGACAGAACCAAATTAAAACTAATTTTACCTATTACTTTTACCTTTTTGTGTTAAAATATGTTTAGAAGCGAAAAAAAAAATTGCGCATGATCCAAGGACGAGAAATAATGTTGCTCGGTCGCATGCAGAGATTGAGATATATTCCTCGTCCTTGGATCATACGCTATTTTTTTTTCGCTTCAAAACAAAAAAACATATTGTGTTTAAAAAAAAATAAAAATACGTTTTGGTGTTAAAGACTTAGTATTTAAAGTAAGCTAACGTTTACAACAGAAAAAAACGCCTACATAATACATAGAAAAAAAAAGTAATAAAATTGTGGACTTACGCCTTTTTTGAAAAAAACCAACAATTAATTATTTTGTTTTTGTCCTAAAATGAAGCATTTGACCTAAACTATTAAAAACATATAAAAAATAATATGTGCCTTTTTTTGTAAAACAGCTATTTCCAGCACAATTCCTCATTGTCGTAAAAATTTAAAATGCCTAAAATATATAGTAAACCTAATTTGCCCAGAATAAATTTTACGTCATTGAAAAATGGACACTTAGAAGTACATTTGACCAGAATTTGAGAAAAATCGTAGGGGGGGCACTTTACGAAAAATCGGGTTAAACATAGTTACAAAAAACGTAAAAAAATATTTTTGAAGAAGAAGAAGAGCAGAAACCCACTATTAAAAAAAATTATAAAAAATTCAAGATTGTCATCTAAGTTTACATGGGTGCACCAAATTTCATCAAATTTGGATTAAAATTGTCAGACTTATAGTAATAAATTGAAAATAAAGCTGTTTTCTTTATCGTCAAAAATTGAAAAATTACAAAATTTTAAAAAAATCATATCTCAGCCAAAAAATTTTTTTAAATTCTTTTTTTTGCATAAGGCTTTTAGTATTAGAGTGGTGCTAATATAAAAAAAGTTTAACGAAAATCCGTGACATTCAATCACCAAGGTGGTATGGATTCGTACAGAAATACCCTTAGTTAGTGTACGATCAAATTAAATTGTTATTTATAAATCTTAAACATTTTGTTGTTTTTTTATTTGCCGAAAACATTGTTGTGTATTGTTTCAATGAATCCTGTTATTCTATTGCACTGTAATTAGTCAAACTGCATTAGTAGTAGGGTAAAGTGGGGTAAAATGCACTACGTCTGTGCACTTACC
Source organism: Brachypterus glaber (assembly GCA_958510825.1). NCBI lineage: Eukaryota > Metazoa > Arthropoda > Insecta > Coleoptera > Kateretidae > Brachypterus > Brachypterus glaber. The sequence goes on along the minus strand of OY294044.1, from coordinate 4,498,966 downwards.
CTAGTTTAGCCTAATTGTATTATGTCCAAGTAAGTATAAGCATGGAATTTGCATATTTTAATCACGAACAACAGACAACACTGAAGGAAGGTGAGTAATTTTTTTATCGGTTCTCGTTTATTATTTGTGTTTACCTCAGGAGATCCAGAATGGAATTTATGCATTAATCAAGATGTATATATATAGCATCTTAATTTTGGTAGCTTAAAATTATTTTGTTTTATAGCCGTTTCTATTTTATGTTGGTCTATCTATTTGTATGGGCACTAGATCTTGGTCTGAAGTAAGCAAGCCTTGCTTACTTAAAACCCTAGATCTAGTGTTCCTAAGTATCCGTACATCCGTCCAAAAGTCACCCCACCTCTTAACTTTTGAACGAGTTTAGATATCGACTTCAAATTTAGAACTCTAAAATAAGATAACTTAAACTATCTTTAAGCATATATTTGATACTTATAGCTCTTAAAATGTGGGCAGGGGGGTATGGGGCGACATTTTTTTAAATGGAAAGGTGGGTCGTGTGATACATCATTTTAAAGCTTATAAAACTCTCGATTTAACTGTATATTTTTTAATTTTTTTAAACATTTTTTTTTGGGTTTAAAATAGGGTTGAAAATGGGTATTTTTGTCAAAATTTATCTAAAAAATCCAAACAATTTTTTAAAAATGCCTAATTTCACAATGAAAAAAAGTAAATTATACTTTTCAACTAATTTCAGTTGACATAAATAAAAATTTGCAAAAAAAAAAACTTAAAAATTTATTTTTTTAGCACAAAAAACTGAAAAATCAAAACCTTAAAAAACATGTTTAAAAAAATTAAAAATGTATGGTTAAATAGAGAATTTTAAAGGCTTTAAAATGATGTATCACACGACCCCCCTTTCCATTTAAAAAATTTCCCCCCATGCCCCCCTGCCCACATTTTAAGAGTATCAAATATATGCTTAAAGATAGTTTAAGTTGTCTTATTTAAGAGTTCTAAATTTGAAATCGATATCTCAACTCGTTCAAAAGTTAAGAGGGGGGGGGGGACTTTTGGACCGCACTGTATATAATTTTGGCATTAAATAAAATGGATTTAAAGCAACTCGATTTTATTGCCATATGAATGTTTAGTTTATTATTTTTGGGGTATAAGCTGTCGTGTATTTTTAAGATGTAACAAATTACTTAAAATTAAATTGGAATAATTATTAAAAAAGTAAGCCTCTACGCTGTTATATTAAATACATTTTACATATCATTCATTCATTTATTGACGAATCCATAAAAAATAGGATTTAGCCATTTAAATTATAAAAATAAGTTTTTTTTCACTACTAGCTTTAGAACATACCATTATTTATCATGTTTTCAGACTGTGAAATCAATTTTCTTCACCTATAGCAGTAATAATTTTTTCTCTCCTAGTAGGAGTAAATTTTATAAACAATTGATTTCTGTCACTTTAGATGTTTCAGTTCTTTGTGCAATTTTAACTAATTAAACCTAAGAAAATAGCTTTAAATAACTTTTTATTTATTAAATATAATTAATTATAATTATTACCAATTAATACAATCAATAATTAGCTAAATATTATGAAAAAACTGAAAAAAAAAGTAAATTTTTAAACATCAGTTCAGTATTTATTTGAGCAAATGTCATTGATCAAGGCTACTTGATTTTTATGAAAATTTCAAGAAATATCATTTCTGTTAATAATTTATTTTATTGTTTGAATAAAAATAGTTAAATAGTGACAGTAGTGAAAAAAACCAATATATAAACTACGGTAGGGAGGACTTATAGCCTCGCACTCTTAAATCCCTCGCTGATACGCAGCTCGGGATTTAATACGCTCGGCTATAAAAAATGTCTTCTCTACCTTGGTATATAATTACTATTATGAATGCGTCAATAGCTTTTTTAACAACACACATTTAGGGGACTTTATTAGCACGTTGATTTTAGCCAAAACACTGTACACAATATACACAGATTTTATAAGAAAAATAATTTTAGAGTAACTTTTTATACATATATATATTTTTTTAATTATTGACTATTATTATTTTTTTAATTAATTATTACAATCATATTTATTTTTCTTTAATCTGGTCATCTGCTTATATTAACAACTTTACAAACGTTCAGACCCACCCTCTTAAAAGAAGTCACTTATTTAGAAAAACAAAAATAGTTTTAACAACTTTATATCTAACTTTTTTGCGTCTCTGGAGATACTGGCTTAAATTTGGGATTTCATTAAAGTCGATCTAAAAATAAGGTAGCCCTTATTTCTGGGCCTATTCAATTTAAATTAGTCATTAAATTTTCAGTTTTATTTATTTTTTCTCCATATCCCATTACATATTAAACATACATACACGGTGTATTTGGAATAGCGTCGGAAATTTTAACAGACGATTCTACATCATAAAATATGACAAAAAGTTCCTATAAACATATGTCTAAAAATGCGCCATAAGGGAGCTACGCTCCTCTGAAAGTTTCTAAAAAAATCGGTTTTTATTTAATAACTCAGGAACCCTTTGAGATATATCAACGAGGTTTTGCACGTCAACTAATCCTACCAAGGCCCGTTTTTATGTTATTTTCATGTACTTATTTAAACCAGGGGTGTGCGAAACGGGGGGGGGGGGGCTATCAGTTTTTTGTCCCAAACTTTTTTCTGTGTAAATTTTTGCAATTTTATTTTTGAAATATGATTCCTCAGGTCAAAATACATCAAAAAGGTACTCTTGTTGTAATACTGTAGGATTAACCGTTTTCGAGAAAAATTAATTTGAAGGTGAAATTCCACGGTTCGAGGACGAAAAATTAAATACTAAAATGTTGAAAACCAAATGATGCAGGGCGAATGTACATTAAAAACTAAGAAAAAAACCTCATATACAGGTACTTCCAAAAATCAATCCTGAACTTTTCTCGAAAACGGTTAATCCTACAGTATTACAACAAGAGTACCTTTTTTATGTATTTTGAGCTGAGGAATCATATTTCAAAAATAAAATTGCAAAAAAGTTACACAGAAAAAAGTTTGGGACAAAAAACTGATAAGGCCCCCCTTGTTTCGCACAACCCTGGTTTAAATAAGTACGTGAAAATGACATATAAAGATGGGCCTTATTAGGATTAATTCACGTGCAAAACCTCGTTAACATATCTCAAAGGGTTCCTGAGTTATTAAATAAAAACCGATTTTTTTAGCCAATTTCAAAGGGGCGTAGCTCCCTTATGACGCATTTTTAGACATATGTTTATAGCAACTTTTTGTCATATTTTATCATGTAGAATCACCTGTTAAAATTTCGTACGCTATTTCAAATACACCCTGTATACACAAACACATCAATGTATATTGTTTTTGCACATCATTCTCACCATTTTTGTTTGTCGAAAAATATGTAGTGTTTTTCAACGAAAATGTTTCGCATGTTTGCATTTAGCTCACGAGCATTTGGCAGAATTGATGCCAATTTTCGATGAAATACGGGCCAGAGGAGAAACTGGTAATGCATATCCTTTGCACGTTGGTTCCACAGCGGGCCCCACCTTACACATGGCTCACGTTAATCCAAACACCTGCTCTTGGGTAATATACACTGTTCTGTATCATTGGCCAAATTGAGCTAGTTGTGTTATATACAAGTTAAAGAATGTTTTTATGGCACAGCAGCTCATTTGCCACACTTGGTTTGAGGTGTATTTCTGTTGGTTTTTCGTTATTGGTTATAAAATGTTAATAGATAATTGTACAATTTTATGTATATATTTATTTTCAAATATATATGTTTTGTTTGTCATCACAAACATCATAAAAATATATTATTTTAATAAATTTACTAAATCTAATAATTTTCTATATTAAAGTACTAGTTTCATAAGATACGTTTTTAGCGCACGAGTACAAGTTTAGAAAACGAGCCGCTTGCGGTGTTATGAAACGAGTGCTTTATACATTTTTTTCTATTTTTCTCTAAAATTTAAAAAACTTACATTTAAATTGATGACTGATTTTTGTTTTGGGTTGGCATTACAGTTTACACTATAAACCATAGAAAAAATGTTATCTCTCCAAAATATAAATTTATTGTCTATTAAACAAACATTACAGCGACAATTGTTTCGACTTTTTTAACATAAAGTCATTTTCAAGTTTTTAAATTTATAAACAAAATAACTTGAGTACACATTATTAGAAATGTCATACTACAGTATGTAGTATGTAGTATGTAGTATGACATTTCTAATAATGTGTACTCAAGTTATTTTGTTTATAAATTTAAAAACTTGAAAATGACTTTATGTTAAAAAAGTCGAAACAATTGTCGCTGTAATGTTTGTTTAATAGACAATAAATTTATATTTTGGAGAGATAACATTTTTTCTATGGTTTATTTAAATCAACTCCAATATGAGTAAGGATCAAGAATTTCTTAATTAGTTTACACTATGCTTAAAATTCTAAGAACAAATGTTATTTTGATATATTTTACAGTCATCTCTTCTTTTTTCACTGCAATTAACCAGTCCACAATGTTAACACGGTAAAAAATAACCCAAACACAAAATTTTGTAAAAAATTAAACTTTAAATCGGCATTGACATTTGCACGCAAAACGTCAAGAGATAGGCTTTTGTATGTTGCCAACCCAACAGAAAAAAAAAGTAGAGACCTCTTATGGGTTGGCAACAGACCTGGCCTATCGCTTGACGTTTTCCGTGTGCATGTCAATGACGCTTTAAAGTTGAATTTTCTACAAAATTTTGTTTTTAGATTATTTTTACCATGTTAAAATTGTGGCTTGGTTAATTGCAGTAAAAAAGAGAAGAGATGACTCTAAAATATATCAAAATATTATTTGTTCTTAGAATTTTAAACATGGTGTAAACTGTAATGCCAATCCAAAACATAAATCCCTAAATCAGTCATCAATTTAAATGTAAGTTTGTTTTAATTTTAAAGCAAAATAGAAAAAATTGTGTAAAGCACTCGTTTCATAACACGTTTTTAGCGCACTAGTACTTTTAGAAAACTCGCCGCAAGCGGCTCGTTTTACTTTAATATACTATTATCAACTCTAAGAAATAAAGTTCAAACTCTCTTTTAAATGCTAAAAAGCAAAATAAAATATTAGGCTTACTCGCTGTGACGTCAAAGTGGGATACTTTTGTTGATTTGAGTTTATTTAATTTTTAGCGCCTTAAAAATAGTTTTTTATTTTTTTATATATTTACAAGATTCTTGTGAAAATAAACTAGAGCATTGTTTACTTAGTCATAAAAGAAGAAATTATCAATTGTATAATAAACACATGAAATAATTGAGGGGTATAGACTCAAATGGTACAATGTCCACTCATGTGAATTTTAGAACAGAAGCAACAAACGAATTAAAACACACTCGGTCGGTAAATTTGTAATGTTTTGTATAATTTGATATTCTTTGACGTAATAGATTTTTAATTATGATTAATAAATAAATGGACATTGCACCTATTGAAACTTACTAGGTGGACATAGTACTGTTTGAAATTAACATCTATCAAGAGGAGTCATATTTATGTGTAGAATTAAAAAATAACCCAACAGCATTTTAAACTTTATTAAGAAGAAATATTTATTAAACGAGCTTGTCCGGAAACTCTTCCGTCAAATCACAAAGTACATCATTTTCATTTATGTTTGGATCCTCAACGGCTTCTTCGGACTCTATGATTCCGCGATAGAAGATTAAATCTTCGTGGGTTCGCCACTTCTGTACATAATGACAAACAAGTAATGCATTAACATCCACTTTTTTTCGGTTTTAACAGTGATGACGGTGATGACTGGACATTGTACTCTTTGAAACTGAATCGCATATTTTAACCCTCTTATACCCTTACATTTCTAGTTTAGATCCGACGTTTATAACGTTGGATAGAGCGGCAAAAACTGATTTGAACGCCATCTCTAACTCAATAAGAGAAAAATGTGGACATTGCACCATTTGATTCTATACCTCTCAATTGTAAATTGTAAATATTCACGTATTCAGTTATAGTTTTGAAAATAATTATTTTTATTTATTGACGCAAAAATTGTACAAGCTATTTATTATTTGTTTGTAGTTGCATGAGCATGAGCGTGTTTGTTTTTCTCCTCCTGTTTTATTTTGCAAATTCATTCAAAATCATTCATATAATATTGGAACTACACTATATTTAGGAACCTATAATCGTATTTTGCAAAATAAGCACCTTGATAATAATATTTTAATTCAAAAATGACCTGAATAATGATTGTATTACTCTAAATTTATTGATAAAATAAACTATACAATCATTTTTTAAAAGTCAAAATACTTTAGTAGAGATTGTATCTGACTTTAGTAAAAAAATCCCTTTGTATGAATGCAGTACTCATAAAATACAAAAAAAAATATAAAAAATGTCTTTTGTGTATTTTATTAGTACATTTTTGATTGATTTATGCAGTTGCTGTTATTGGACCCGAAAAGAACCATCACAGACTGTTGTATCTGTCACAGATTCCTTTGGTAGGTATTAATAAGGTAAGACCAAAATTAGAAAACATTTTTAAAATTTAAAGCAAAATACTTCAATTTAATTATTAAACGAAATTGTTTTTGGTTTTTAATTTAAAAAATAATAAATAAATAAAACGGGGCTTACCATTCACCGGGATTGAACCGGAAACCTCTCAATTTACGATCCAGGATTCTACCAGTGTGTCGTGTTACATTCTCGTATCTCCAAACAATCAATTTTCGATTATTTGCATTAATCAACTCTTTTTATGATAGCCTATAACTTATACCAACTCCAATTTATTATTTTAATACTATGTAACTTATAAATTAATTGTATTTAATTAATTGGAGTTTGTACAAATTATCAGTTATCATGTACAGAGTTGATTATTGCAAGAAAGCAAAAATCGATTTACTGGAGATACGAGGTTGAGATCTAATTAATTCACAGATACTTAGTTACCGCTTCCTTCCAATTACTAGAAGCATAAAGTAAAATTGAAAGAATAAACTATCACGTAGCCAAAGGTATGCCCTTTTTGAGATCTCTTAAGCATTTAAAATTATAACTTTTACAGAACATGTGGAATTTGAGACCATCTCCTTCAAAATCCTATACTAATAAGAAAATTGGCTGTGGCCGAGAACTTCGACTATTATATATTATATTGGTTCTTACCATATCTTCTACAATTTATTTATGCTCAATACTCTACTATAATTGTATTTATACTATAAGATAATCTAATATTGGGCAAAAATTCGTAGAAGGTTGGCCCGATTTTCTTGTTTCCTCACCACTAAGGAAATTTTTCCTAGTAGGCAAGTAGGGCGTAACTTGAGAAATGATCCGGTTTCAATTCCAGGTGACAAGGACGTATCCAGGGGGGTGTTCTGGGGGGGCCCAATCATTTACATATATTTATTGGCCAAAGAGTGAGAAAATTATTAACACTTTTCTGAATAAAACCTTTATTAGTATTACAAATACTTACGTGCTTTTATAAAACTTAAAAAAAAACTTATTTTCTTCAAAAACAACAACACAAACGTGCATATTTCTTGCAATAGCAAATCTAAAAGTATATAAAAAGAGAAATCATTGTATTATTATTTTATTCCAGAATATAGTCTAATTGTAAGGACAGAAATTTTTAATTTTAAACAAAATTATAAAAATATTAATTTATTATTCCATCAATCTATTTTCTAATCATCGTACAGAGTGATATTGGTAGACTGACAGTTTCGGGCTGCTGGCCCTCTTCAGTACCAAGAGTCAACTCTGCACGCTGATTAAGAAAATAGTCTAATTGTGTTTATGTTTGGCCGTAAAACAATCCAGACAGTAACGCGGCCGATTTTCGCACTGAACACAATAGGGACATATAGGAACATATGTCCCAAAAATACACAAGCGGACATCAATGCCCGACGTGTTTGTTTTTTCTAAAAACCCGTTTAAAAGAAAAAAAATTATACAGATAAACTTTGTTACACTATTTTATGGCAAATAAGCAAAAAATAAATGCCCAGATGGACAAATTTAAAAAAATCAGGTCGGCAGCTAAAGTGGTAAAAAAATGTTACTATGGTCTGTTTTTTCAAGCAAGATAGTAAATTAAAAATCGCACAGTGAATATTTTCAAAACAGATTCCAATATTGGATGTGCGAATATAATGCGTAGTTTATTTTATAAAACATAACTATATTCTCTACACAAACATATACTATTCAAACCTGTTGTAAAAATATTTACTGTGCGATTTTTAATTTACTTTCTTGCTTAAAAAAACATAGTTTAAAACAATTATGCAATTGCAATGCAATTAATTCTTTTTGCAATTTAGAAAAAAAATCCTGGATACGCCCTTTCCAGGTGATATATTTTTTTTTGGTGTATTTATTACACCTTAATTTTCTCTATGGTCTGTTTCATCAAGCAAGATAGTAAATTAAAAACCGCACAGTGAATATTTTCAAAGCAGATTCGAATATTGGCTGTGCGAATATACTGTGTAGTTTATTTTATAAAACATAACTATATTCTATACAAACATGTACTATTCAAACCTGTTGTAAACATATTCACTGTGCGATTTTTAATTTACTCTCTTGCTTGATGAAACAGACCATAGTAATGCATTATTTTCGGACCTTAACCTAAAGCAATTTCATGTAATTTTGATTTAATTGATTGGCTATTATTTATTTATTAAATAAAACAAACATAAAATTATCATATCATTTTCTTGAAGATCGTGTTGACTTCTCCGGATCAGGTAAGGACAATATTGGTAAGTACTTTGTCAAGAGATAAGTTTTTTCTTGTAGAGTAGACCACATTTCGGACCTTCTTAAATAGTAATGCCACTTAAACAACCACTTTGATTAGATCTAACCATTTAATTAATAACATAACAGTTAAAAACATTTTTTTATCTTTACCGGTTTATCTGTTGATGCGTTAAAGCAATAAGGTTAAGATAGTGCTATAGTAGTATAGCATAAGCACATAGGCACTTTATCTGAGTTTACTTCGTTGTTTGGTTTGGTTTAGTTTCCTCTATTGTTTATTTTTTGGATCTACCTTTTTACATTCGAAACAAAACTAGCCAAAGCAAACACTGACAAAGAACCAAATCCCAAAGAAAGCTCCGATAAATTTGCCAGATTAAGTTTGCTTTTAGCAGAGTATATTTAGTTATAAAATCGCTTATTACATGTTCCCAGTAATGTCTTTTGGCCGTACATGCACAAAATAGAAAAAGAACTTTTAATAAGTGATTAAAAAAAACTAAAGTACTTTATTTTTATCGAAAATGTGAAATAGCACCCCAAACACTTCAGTTGTCTTGACATTATCCAACAAATTGTAAAATTTTCTATGGAAATAAATATTATTATTATTATTATTAAACATCAAATGTAAATAGTTGTTTAATAATTTTTAAATTTTAAAAACAAAAAACTTTTTAATAAAATAGTGCCAAGTAAAATTCATTTAATTTAATTTGGCATTTGGTTAAACTGCTTTCAAGATAAATCGGAAATTTAGAGATAGCGCGTAAAATTAAGGGTTGATTCTGAATTAGATAAAAAAAATCTGTTAAAATTAATCAACTATTTTCAGCAACAATATTTGTCTACTAATCAATAGTAATAAAACAAGAATCATTCAGCACTTTTAAGAAGGTCCTAATAATCTGCAAAAGTAACATCTGTTCTGTCTTTCTTTTATTTGTTTTGCCTGCAATATGAGCTAAGGACACTAGATCTGTGACTAGTAACTGAAAACTGCATCACTGAATTATTGTCCTTAAGCCAAGCTTCTGTTACGCTTTCTATAATCTTTTAATTTCCTCACAGGTAAGGGAACGTTCTGCACGTTCGGTACCAATGGGAAGCCTGCCCAGAACCACTACCAAATCATCGTACTCGGCTGGTACTCCAGACTCTCTATCAGACACCGAAGGTGGATTCCGTACTCCAAGGAGGCCGTCGTATAGGTCTCAGTTGACACCTGGTGGATCGAGGAACAATTCTAGACCAGCTTCCAGAACAGGCAGCAGGCCGGGAAGCAAACCACCATCCAGACATGGTTCTAACCATTCATTAGACAGTACAGGTAATAAATATATTACATTTTTGTAGCTTAAGTTTAGAGTTTTTCCAGGGGTACCACCATCGTAAAGGACTTTTTTTTTCATGTTGAAACATATAATTATACTTTTTATTGTAAAACGATATAACGATAAATACCACATAATTGTTATGTAACTTTGTATAATTTCTATTGGTTTTTAAAGTTATGTTAAATCCATAAAGTGGAAGTCTTGCGTTAGTGGAGATATTTTTATTGTAGAACCCATATAACGATAAATCCCACACAACTATAATTCTTATATGGCTTTGAATAATTATGTTGGTTTTTGATGTTATGTTAAATCCATAAATATCTTGCATTAGTGGAGATAATAATACTTTTTTTTGTAGAACCCATATAACGATAAATTTCACATAACTATAATTTTTATGTGGCTTTGTATAATTTCTATTGGTTTTGTTCAATGTTAAATACATAAACAGATAAGTGGGAGTCTTGCGTTAGTGGAGATAATTATACTTTTATACCCATATAACGATAAATTTCACATAACTATAATTGTGGCTTTGTATAATTTCTATTGGCTTTGTTAAATGTTAAATACATAAACAGATAAGTGGGAGTCTTGCGTTAATGGAGATAATTATACTTTTTATTGTAGAACCAATATAACGATAAATTCCACATAACCTTAATTATTACTAATCGCGCTAGGCACCAAACCTATACTGCCTTGCTTAACAAGAAAGCAGTAACTTCATTTGTTAATAACAGCGTTTTTAAAATATAACATCAGAGTTAACGTGAAAACGTTTCTATTCGACAAACGGGGTTGCTGCTTTTTAGTTAAGGAACACAGTATTATACTACAATGTATGTAATGTAATAGTAATGAAAAGTGAACATTTTCTTCCCCTTTAAATAAAAAAAAAGAAAAATACCCAACTTGTTTTATAAAATAAACTATTTATTATATTTATTTTTAGATGATGGTACTCCTAGTAGAATACCAAGAAGGACATCAACAACATCCGGTCGTACCGGATCAACAATTTCATCAGCTAGAAAGACAATTAACGGCACTAGTTCCAGGCCGAGAACTCCAACTGGTTTAATTTCACCAGCTAGTCCAGCCGGAAGGTAAGATTTATTTAAAATATTTTTTGATAAATTTACGGAGTGTCTTGGAAATTGTGTAACAAGTAGGTCAAGTTCAAGATGACTTTGAAGTCATCTTGGTCCAGTTATTAATTTGGCTTCAAAATAAAAAATATACCAGTTATTGATTTGGGTGCAAAATAAAAATATGCCAGTCATGTTACATCATCTGTAAATTTTATATAACCAGAGACGTTCCAAGGTTTTGTCGTGGGGGGTGTTAAGGTAAAAAAAAATTTTTCATCCTCAAACATTTTTTTAACCCTGCCAACTTAAAGGTCTTTACCTCTAAAAATATTTTTTTACCCCTAGCCAAAATGTTTTTTACCGTTTTTTTGACGACAAAAAAATAACCTCTATTTTTACCCCTGACAAAAAAAACACCACACATTTTTTACCCCAGCCACAGATGTTTACATCTAAACAATTTTTTAAAACTCTAAAACATTTTTTACCCCACCAAAACTTTCTCTCCAAACAATTTTGCCGACTGGCCTAAAATTTTGCCGACTGATCTGCTTAATTTGCCGACTGTACTGCTTAATTTGCCGACTCGGTAATTTCGTGAGGGTTGTAACACCCCCCCCCCCCTTAAAACGTCCCTGTATATACACAGTATCTTTATTTTCAAATAGGACTTAATAATGTATTACTCTTATAATATGTATAGCTTAACTATACATACATTGAATCTAAATAAACTGATAACTGTTACTACAATACACAAATCGGTTCAAAAATTAATGTTAAAATAAATAATTAAAAAAACAAGATCTTTTTTTATTTGTATATGTTTAAAAATGCTTGTTGTCAATTTAAAAGCGATTGTTGCTGGTTTATTTTTAAAAACGCTTAATTTGTTTAAGAAATAAGATAAAAAGTACTAAACTTAAAATCATACGTGTATGTTATAGAGATTTGAGAAAATAAAATTAGGCCCAAGATACCTTTTATTCAGTTAAATAATTTTAGGTTTTAGATTCATTTATTTAATTTTTTTAAAATTACAAATTGTTATAATTATATTGAGATTCGCCTAATCAATTTTTGTGTACGAATCTTTAATTTTAATAAATTACATTACAAAAAAGCTTATATATAAAAAATAAATTTTATACTATCATAATTTTTGAAGTTAATTGTAAATGACAACTTTCAGGCATAAACATTTTAAGAATTATTCCCATTTTTTGTATTTTTGGTATTTATGCTTTTGTTTTTTAAATAATTTTTTGTTTTGAAACAACTTAATAAATTATTTAATTCTTATTTTTTATACTTAATGAGACACAAACAAAAGTTACACTTTTCGAGACACTTTTCGTATTAATATTTATAATAAAAGATATTATAACAGGAAGAATTATTCAAAAGAAATTAAGGTACAAATCACAAAGTTTAAAAAAATATACGTTTTTTTGTTTGTGATATCTTTATTAATTAGCCTTAAATCTTTAGGTTATGAAATTATCAATTATCACAATAATTCTTTTTTTTATAAAAAAACATTTTAATTTAATACCTAATCTATTGGGAAATTGACTAAAAAAAACAACAAAATTTAATTTAATATTATTTAATTTTTCATCAGTTTAGTTTATTTATATTTTTACATTTGACACAGATAAAATCATACACTTTTAATAAATATTGGTAGGTAATACTCATCAAAGCTTAAATTGTTATATCAAGACTTTATAAATAATCAAGACTTCATGAATTTAGGTCATAACATATTTATTTATTTATTTATTTATTTAACAAGTGATATTTTGTGGCTCATTGTCAGTTTTTTGACTTGCTATGTTCGCCAGTTAAAACAGACTCGCCACAAAATATATGACCATTTCAGCTTATATAACAATATTTTACTTGGATTAAAAATACTACTACCAATATTTTTTTAATTGCATATTGATCATACCTCCACCAACCATTTTAATTTAATAACAAACATTTAGTCAATGCTTGAAACTATAATAATTTAAATGTTTACTAATATTCGGCATGTATAACATTGGTAGATTATCGGGCATACCCAGAGCATCAAGCATACCAACATTAACAGGAATAAGCAATATGAATTTATCAAGGTAAACTAAATTTTTAAATTTTACGAAAAATCTTCAGGACATCAATTTTTTAACAATAAATATAAATTTTCTACATAATCTGGAAATTCATCCATGTTTTGTTAAAAATAATGTGTGACTCCTTATAGTGAAGTTAAATGTTAACTAGGTTAAAATTTATTTTATTTTAGTCAAACGTGTGATAAAATTGTTTATTACTGCAGTTTCGTTAACTATTTACGTTAACATCATCAGATTAGTAGTATTTACATTAAAATTAAAAGTGTGTATACTTGTAGTCCCAGTTTGACATTCTCCAATGTCATTTTTAATTTGTTTATTAATACTTTTTAAGTTTTAATTTGTTTTTAAATTGTGTAATTTTTTAATTTTAATGTAAATTCTAACTTTTTAAAATGTTTTTATAATATTAGTAGTATCTGATGATGTTAACGAAACTGCAGTAATAAACAATTTTATCACACGTGAAGTTTGACTAAAATAAAATAAATTTTAACCTAGTTATAAATTTTCTGTTCAAAAATAATAAACAAAGCTCTTTTCGGATATCGGATAAAACATGCCGTCCTCTGAACCATGTACAATATCTCATGTAGGTCTTATCTTAAAAAATTGCTATATTGTTAGTCACTTTATGCAATTAGAAATATACAAATGAAACCATTTTTTTACGGTCATGTTATTCACTAATCAGTGCATCGTAAACGTGATGTCAGCTGACCCCAACTTTTTTTTTGTATGAGTAATCCACCACACAAGGTAATAATTTAACAGTAAAACATATTTTGTATGTAGTCTAAATAGACAAAAGTCTAAAGTTGTCTTACACTGATTTTTATAGTTACAAGTATTTATAACTTTCACACATTTTCATATTTTTATTTATTTTTTGTTTATTAATTTAGGTTAAAAAACTGTTGTCTTTTTGATTTATTTATTTATTTAATGCACTGAAGGTATATGGTGAATCAATTATCTTTAAACCATCTTTACACTATTGCATGTTTTCGGGATGTAGCCAATATTTTACTTACCTAGATTCACAAAAATGACAAAACACAAATAAACGGGAATTTAATCAAATAAAATTGACTATTGGTACTAACTAAAAGGTTTAAATTATTTGATACGTAACTTAAAAAAATATTATCAAAATTGCAGGAAGGAAAAAGAATATAAATCTTTCAGACTGCATCAGGATGATTGTTGCTAAACAATTTATTATTTTTAAGGTATTTTAAATTTCGTAATTTTTTGGTTTTGGAAAATATGTAACAAATTAAATTACTCAAAATAAACTAAAAAAAGTAGAAATTGTTTAACAAACTACATATTTTAATATTTAATAAAAAGAATATATTGGAAATTAACAGTGAACTTTTCAAATATTACAATATACCATTAAAGCTACACTTCTGCTCAAAAATATCGGCCCACCTAAAAAAATACACATTTTCAAATGCTAATAACTCCAAAACTATTCAATAGATTTATTTGACCTTTTTTTTATTTTAAAGCTTGAACCTTTAGCTCTTAATTACTGGAATAAAAATTATCAAAAATCTTTTTTTAAACCGGCAGCAATGAAAATTACACAGCTATGTTTTTTTACTGCTTCTTTCGATATGCGCACGGTTTGCCACTGCATATTTTTTTACAATTTAATTAATTGATTTTATAGGCCAATTAAATGGGAGTAATTTCTTTTTTAACTTTTTAATTTTCCTTTTCTCGTTTAGGAGATATACGGTTTTTTCTGAAAATAAACATTTTTGCAAATAACAAAAAAACTACACAGTGGATTTAATTGATTTATTTTTTAATTTGAAGCTTAAGTCCTTAACTTTTATTTATTTAATTTAAGTTTCTGGTGCAAACATGTTTAAACTGGGTTTACATTGCTTAAATAGTCATGTTTTTTTTACCCAATCTTTTTTGATGCAATTTAACCACAAACTCAAATGTTTCCATAAGTTTTAAAACTTATTCTAAAAGCCACACTTATTGTGACTGATTCCTTCTTTTATTTTTTATCATAAGTCTTCTCATTTAGGAGAAATTAAAGTTTTTCGGAAAAAGTGACTTTTTAATCAGTGGGCTAGTGCCACCCCTGTAAAACTGTATATGACGGAAAAGCGTCGATAGAATATAAAGATCTATTGCACTTCTATAACTTTAGCTTAAATAAATACATTTAATTAACACGTTTTCTGCGTTAGCAACTTTTTGGTTCCCAGCTCAGACTGCGTTTTGAGGCATATATGTCGAACGAACTTTGCACAGCCTGTTTAAATCTCTAATGGTACTCCAAAAACAAGTTCTAACGTCTTTTTAAGGACTTTTTGCTTTTTAATTTTTTTTAAACAAAATATTTTATCAAATAAAATAACAATAAACAAATTTTAAATTTTATTAAAATTATTTATAAACACAAAATAACGTATTAGACGTGAATTTTTTTTTACAACAATGCTGTTTTTCGTTATTATTAGTTAAATTACATTATGGTCAATAAAACATTCAATTTAATTTAACAAAACACTAAAACTAACCAACATTACACGGTTGAGGCTAGGTTATCAATGTGTATACACTATAGTTAAAATTTATCTACATAAATATTATAGACGTTATAGTCATATTTCCCAATGTTTTTCATACAGAATTAGGTTTTAAAAATGGTTTGAGGCAGCTGTATATCCCATGCCTGGCAGCATTTACTCCTATTCTTTTCAAAATAATAATTCCATTCCTTTTTTTGTACATTTTCCAATTTTTTTTTCACAAATATTCCATACCGTAATTTAACACAACAATAGTTCAGAACCACACAATTATAGTCCAGCCACATATATTCCATAAGCAGTTTATTTTAAAAAATATGTATTATTTTTCCTCAAAACGTTGGAATACTCTTCTTACCGCTGCTCTCGTAATATTTAACTGTTAAGCAACATAACGCTGACTGTGCCCTTCTTGTAGCAGAGCTACAGCTTGGGCAGCTACTTCCGGACTTGTTTCCATTTAAATAATACAATTAAATAAAATTTTAACGAGTTAAAAAAGTATTGTCACAAGTCTTGTCAATCATAAAAAAGTTAGTTACAGGGGTGGCACTAGCCCACCACTTAAAAAGTCCTTATTTACCAAAAAATCATAATTTCTCCTAAATGAGAAGACTTATGATAAAAAATAAAAGACGGAATCAGTCACAATAAGTGTGGCTATTAGAATAAGTTTTAAAACTTATGGAAAGATTTGAGTTTGTGTTTAAATTGCAACAAAAAAGATCGAGTAAAAAAACATGACTATTTAAGCAATGTAAACTCAGTTTAAACATGTTTCCAACAGAAACCTAAATTAAATAAATAAAAGTTTACGATTTAAGCTTCAAATTAAAAAAAAATCAATTAAATCCATTGCGTAGTTTTTTTTGTTACTTGCAAAAATGTAAATTTTTAGAAAAAACCTTATATCTCCTAAACGAGAAAAGGAAAATTAAAAAATTTAAAAAGAGATTACTTCCATTTAATTAGGCTATAAAATCAATTAATTAAATTGTAAAAAAATATGCAGTGGCGAACCATGCGCATATCGAAAGGTGCAGTAAAAAAACATAGCTGTGCACTTTTCATTGCTGCCGGTATAAAAAAAGATGTTTGATAATTTTTATTCCAGTAAGTAAGAGCTAAAAGTTCAAGCTTTAAAATAAAAAAAAGATCGAATAAATCCATTAAATAGTTTTGGAGATATTTGCATTCAAAAATGTGTATTTTTTTAGGTGGGCCGATATTTTTGAGCAGAAGTGTATATCCATATGCCATTTAATTAAGTTCAAGGATATAGAAATAATGCCGATAAGAATTTTGGTAGAAATTTAATTCGACTTTGACATATTATTTATTTATTTATTTATTTATTCATTACAAATCCAACAGGTAAGGAACCTAATAACAGGATCAAAGAAAAGCTTAAAACTAAGATTAAAATATAAACTAAGACTAAGATAAAAATACATATAAAAAAAACATAAAAAATAAATTAGATTACATTAAATGTCAGGCAACATACAATTTTTCACATCAGCTAATAAATGTTTTTTAAACCTATTAAAATTATTATCAAATATATCAATATTATCACCTAAGTTGTTGTATGATGCGCACATATCAAACATAGGAGAGTGCAAATGATTCACTGTGTTAGTTATATCAATATGAAAAGTACGAAATTGACGGGCAGATGTACGCGGTACGGCGATATTTACCATGTCAAGCAACAACGGAGCATCTACCAGACTATGCAGTACTTTGTATAAAAAAATAATGCTTTGATAAAGACGTCTTTCCACTAATGGCTGAACATTAAACATTTCTAACAGATCTGAGTACGAAACATCGTTTGGATAAACTTTATATTTTTTAAAGTATAAATATTTAAGAAATTTTTTCTGCACTTTTTCAATCTGGTTTATATACTTTGAATAGTGAGGGGACCATACTATACACGCATACTCAAGTTTGCTACGGACAAACGAATTGTATAATGTTTTAATTGAATCACAGTTTGAAAAATGTTTTGTGTTTCTAATGACAAATCCTAAAACTTTTCGAGCACTAGAGCAAATTTTACTTATATGAACATCAAAATATAATTTTGGATCGAAAGTAATACCTAAGTCTTTAATTTCAAACACTCTTTCTAAAATAACTCTATTTATTATAAGACGCCATCCACAAGCTCGCATAACCAAAGCCTGCGCACAAGACACATGACGGCACATCAAACCAATCACGGCATCATATTTAACACTGTAGGAGCAACCATTTAAAAAAAATGCAATTAAGAGGAAGTAACATTTTGTGCCACTAAAAATGTTACTTTTTAAAAGGCTATAACTCCTTTAATATTAAATTTAGGTGTTTTGGTAAATAATACTTTTTTACTTAGTTTTAAGTGAAGAATCGCTCTGCAGCATTAATATTTTATTGGTGCTTTTTTTGTTCCCCATTCAAAATGTCCATCTTCGAAGGGCCGCAGCTCCCTTACGGCTCATTTCTGGACCAACCTTTATAGGAACTTTTTTTCATATTTTTTAACGTAGAATCACATCTTAAATTTCTCCAACTTACTTCTGAATAATCCTGTATTTACCTTAAAAAATCGGAGCTGAAGTGGTTAATATTGTTTTAACGTGGCTAGAAATTAAACTTAAGACGACTATTATAAGCCTATAGTCCTATTAATGGTAGAGGTCGCTTGCAAAACAACTTTACACTACGATATTTCTAGAACGCTTAAATTTTGTAATAAAGTATTTCAACATGGCAAAAAACTTTTGGTCCAAATTTCAAGTCTCTTTTTCAAAGCATTCTTGAAATATCGTAGTGTAAAGTTATTTTGAAAGTGACCTGCACCATTAATAAGACTTTATAACTTAGCTAGGGCTTCTAAATTATATATATGTAATATAAAATGTTGGCCTTAGTACCTAGGTTTGTTTGTTTCTTTGTTGTTTTAAATTTCTACCAAGGATAACTTAAAATACTCGAAAATATTCATTCTCCAGGCATGCGACCAATTAAAACTTTTAAACAAATATAAACCGAATTTAACTTAATAATTATGATTTGATTTTGAACAAATCAAAATGGCGATTCCCGT
Organism: Brachypterus glaber; assembly: GCA_958510825.1. Classification (NCBI taxonomy): domain Eukaryota; kingdom Metazoa; phylum Arthropoda; class Insecta; order Coleoptera; family Kateretidae; genus Brachypterus; species Brachypterus glaber. The sequence continues at coordinate 4,479,897 of OY294044.1, read as the reverse complement.
TCATCTATCGTATCGTTTCATTCACACCTTTGTTGTCAATAATTTTAATTCGTCCCTTGTTATGCCGAAAAGGTCTCGCATACCGATTAAAAAATCTGCAAGTGGGGACACGGACCCGGACTCCATGTCCACTTCAAGCTCTTGCTCTATGACTTTCTCTTCTGGGTAAACAGTCTGATATTAATGCATGTTTTGTGTTGTGTTGTGTTAATATTTTTTATTTAGAATCATTATTAAATATAATCAATAGTATATTACAATACAAAAACAATATATTGTTTTTCGCAGGATCAAAATAAAAAAAACTAATAAAAATTATATTTTTTTACTACTAGCTTTAGAACATACTATTAATTATCATGTTTTCAGACTGTAAAATCAATTTTCTTCACCTATAGCAATAATGTTTTTTTCTCTCCTAGTAGGAGTAAATTTTATAAACAATTAATTTCTGTCACTTTAGATGTTTCAGTTCTTTGTGCAATTTTAACTAATTAAACCTAAGAAAATAGCTTTAAATAACTTTTTATTTATTAAATATAATTAATTATAATTATTACCAATTAATACAATCAATAATTACCTAAATATTATGAAAAAAATTAAAAAAAAAAACTATTTCTTTTTAAACGTCGGTTCAAAGTATTTATTTGAGCAAATTTCATTGATCAAGGCTACTTGATTTTTATAAAAATTTCAAGAAATATAATTTCTTTTAACAGTTTATTTTAATTATTTGAATAAAAATAGTTAAATAATGATAGTAGTGAAAAAGCTAATATATAAACTACGGCAGAGAAGACTATTATAGCCTCGCACTCTTAAATCCCTTGCTGCTACGCAGCTCGGGATTTAATACGCTCTGGATATAAAAAATGTCTTCTCTACCTTGGTATATAATTATTATTAGTTTTAGTTCTAAAAGAAGTCAGTCAAGAAAATAAATCTAAAATTTTTAAAAAACTTTGCGATAAAACCGTTTTCAAGAATGGCTTTAAGTTTAACTTAATGTAGGGTTCCTTAATTAGTTTGAAAGTAAAACCTGATTAAGAGACCCTAAATTAATGCACGATCGTACGAAAAAAATTATACTGATTCTGAATATAAATTTAAATTAATAATTACATAGTAGAGCCATAATTCTCCTAAAAAGCTTTATTTGCTAAATACTGTAAAAAATGGGTGTCAAATTTCACCCAAAGTTACAAAACAGTATGTCATGTACAGGGTGATTGAAACTTGAGTAATTAGAGCTTAATTTCAGTGATGGTAAAAGTAATTTAGAACATACCATTATTTATCATGTTTTCAGACTGTAAAATCAATTTTCTTCAACTATAGCAATAATAATTTTTTCTCTCCTAGTAGGAGTAAATTTTATAAACAATTGATTTCTGTCACTTTAGATGTTTCAGTTCTTTGTGCAATTTTTACTAATTAAACCCAAGAAAATAGCTTTAAATCACTTTTTATTTATTAAATATAATCAATTATAATTATAACCAATTAATACCATCAATAATTGGCTAAATATTATGAAAAAAAAAAAAAAAAAAAAAAAAATTTTTAAACGTCAAGTCAAAGTATTTATTTGAGCAAATGTCATTGATCAAGGCTACTTGATTTTTATGAAAATTTCAAGAAATATATCTGTTAATAATTTATTTTATTATTTCAATAAAAATAGTTAAATAGTGCTAGTAGTGAAAAAACTAATATAAACACTAGGTAGAGAAGATTATTATAGCCTCACACTCGCTCCCTTACTGAGATAGAGCACTAAGTAGTCAAGTTTTAATCACCCCTTACAATATAATATTATATACTGTTAAGGTACATACGTAGAACAGCGACAGCAGCACTGTCACCTACACGAAAGAGCCACTCCTTTGAATTTCGAACAAGCCAATGACCTCAAGTGAAGTAAAAATAATTTAGCCACACTGGATGTCGCTTGTTTGTGACTGGTTAAAATAAACTGTCAAAAAGAGTCGGTCGGGTTTCAAAGGTCTATGTATGTACCCTTAAGTTAAAAAGGAACTAAATTGTCCTAAAATTAGGATCTAGTTGAGGATCCACATGCTTAAACAAACTTCCAAGTATTCACCAAAGTAGGTGTATCTGATGATAGCGCTGATCTTTTAAGGACCAACGCGCTTTGGCCCTTACTGCCTTTTGAAATTTTGTTTGAAAAAAACGATTACAGTTATTTTCAAAAGATGGCTCTACTATTTTTTACTTGTGTAAGAAACTTCTTTAGTTGAATTGTGGATTTCTGTGCGTTTTCCTGTGACTAATACCAAAAATTTTCTTTCTAAACTAACAGAACAAAATCATCAGCTTCGGCTACAAGACATACCAAGTCTAAAATACCTATATCTAGGTAATTTTTCATTAACAATTTTTTTCTATTTCTTTTTCTTTTTCATCTTTCTCTTTATGTTTTATGTTTCGTTTTTTCTTTAATTCGCACGATTTTTCAATTTTTATCTGTGGGTATTGTTTGTTTTTTTTTTTGAAAAATTAGCATGTATTTTATACAAATTAAATTGTGTATTGTGCATGATAAATTTTAATTTTCCCGAAGGTTGAAACATAGTTTAAAAAAAAATTAAATATAACCTTAAATTCTTATTATTAAATTTAGAAAATTAATTTAAAAGACCTAATACATAATATGTTATAATATTATGTTAAATATAATACCCTGTTGCCGTTTTAATTTTTGTTTTGAAAATAAAAACTATATTTTAACCGAAATGTATGTCCTATTTTTTTATCAAGGACCACTAATTTAGGTTGTTTTGACTTTATAATCGCTAAATGTAGATTTATTTTCAGAATTCCTTGCGTACTACACAATGCGTTAGGTTAAATTAAGCATGTAAACATTTCTAATTTTTTTATTCCTTTGAACCAAAATGCGTTTAAAACACAGGTATTTGACAAATTATGCATATAAATATTTAAAGAAACGCTATTTTTAACCGACTTTTTAAAATTCAAGTCCAAACCAAAAAAAAACAGGTTTTTAATTCGAAATGTAAACGCAATAACGTGCATCGATCTGATTCTTTTTCAACTATTAAAAATTTAAAATGGCGGACACAAAATGGCGACAAATTTGTTGAATACCGTCAACGGGGTTTGGCTTTGAACTGGGGGGTAAACTTTGAACAAATTTACACGTTTATTTACAATTTAATAACTTTATTAATATTTTCAAAAATTTGATACTCACTGTTACAATACCCGCTGTTATTTAGATACAATACAGCTATTAAATTAATGTAAATAACCTTGTAAGTTTGTTCAAAGTTTACCCCCCAGTTCAAAGTATACCCCGTTGACGTTAATGGATTTTAATAATAAATATTAAGTAGAGATTTTTGGGGATGCTAAAACTAAATATCATACATTATTGAAAAATAAAAAATAAAAATTGCAGATCTAATATGGCGGCTAAATCTAGTAAACTTTAATGGATTTTCATAAAAACTGGTATCTAGTATATTTTGAAACCGAAAGCATTATTAAAAAAGAAAATTTTTAAATTTCTGATCTAATATAGCGGCATAGTATGATAATTTTTTGATATTTATAGATAGTTTGTTAAATACTTACGTTTTAAATTCAAAATATTTTGTTTTAAAAAAGTAAAAATTAATAAATTAAAAAATTAGTAGAGTTCAGGACCTGATCAGTGATCATGTAACATGATGAAAAAACTAAATTCATTGTTAAGCCTGGAATTTTGATTTTCAAAGCAAAAAATATATAAACGTTGTGGCGCGCATTGGCATTGCGCTTTTGAGCTGTGTTTCTACCTAGGTTTGATTTTCGTCGTTTTGTGTACCTATTGCCTTCCCATTTTGAATTTACTCGTATTTTGTTTTGTCGGTCTATTATGTTTATCTGAACCCTAATTTTAACCAGAACTAACTGGCATGTATGTGTATTTTTTTAACTAGGAGTACTGGCAAAATTCGACAAGTGACAATCGGTACTGCACCGACACTAAGGACAGCCTCTAGGTAACTTAACAAAATTTAACCTTTTTAAGTAGCTTAGCCATATTATAATTTATTTTGACAGAGAAAAACCGCCCTTAATACCTCAGAACCCTAAATTTCACTAAAAATTCCTCCAGTCCATACATTTTTGGGCGGTTATTCTTTTGACTTTTTACAAGAACTACATGTACAGTGCGATTACAAAGTGCCGAACAGTTTGAAAAGAAAATACTCTTCGTTTGAAGCCAAGCCTCTGTTGAGTTGTGCGCGAGAAGCCCATGTGATTGCTACGTACAACAGCTCGGTGGCCAGTAAAACACACACAGCTTTCTTGCATTTTACTCATCGCTAATGCCAGTTTTGCATTAAAAAGTGTTCGGCACTTTATAATCGCACGGTATACATCATTGTAAAATACAAAATTAAGTTTGACGTATTGTTAAATTAATTTGGGGCGCGGATTGGTCTTAAATTTGACTGATTTGCAGAAACTAAAGAATGATGCGTTGAATTTTAGATCTATTTTTTGTATATATTAGGGCGCTGATTTCAAAACTGGCAACAGTTTCAACCAAACGGTTTTCCTTAGCAGTAGTTTTAAAGTTACTAAAGTATCCAGCTAAAACGTATAATAGATCTAACATCCAAACCATCAATCGGGAATAGTTCTGCCAAAATTTTTTAAAAAGCATTAATAGGTTTTATCAAGGTGGGCATTGAAATCGTACATTTTACAACATAGTTTGATTTAGTTGACAGGTAAGAATTAATTTTTAAAATAAGGTTATTTATTTGTCAAATTCAAAACATAGTACAATACAAAAAAGTAACAAAAAATCTAGTAACTGTTTTTTACCCTAGACGGTTTTTGTCAAAAGCTTAACCCAACTTTTAAAATCTCTTGTCAAAATGATATGATGTTGTAAAATTTACGATTTCAGTGCCTCCCTTGATAGAACCTATTAATGCTTTTTAAAGAATTTCGGCAGAGTTATTTATGTGTCAAGACCCGAAAGAGCGTCTTTGCTGGACGAGTCTGATATGCGAGGTACAGTTCTTTCGAAAAAAAGTGGGACAACTGTTTTGGGATTTTTAAATTGTCAACATTGATGTTTATGTCAAATATTATTCAGTTTACTAAGTCGAATACTTAGCTTGTCAAATTATTTTAACCTAGTGAGCCTTAATCAGACGTTTCCTGTCAAGGAAGAAAACGTCACATTAAATCAAATTTTATTATCGAAACAATAACATACTAGTATGAAGAACAGCATACTACACACATTTTATTAGTTAACTTCAACACACAATGACGCCACACTTACTATTCTTAGTAACCATGTAACCCTAGGTGGTTTTCTCGCATAGTAAGTATTTCTATCCTTTTCTGTCCTTTCCGAATCATATTTTTTCGACGAAGAAGAGGTTAGTGTTTTTGTGGAAACCGGACTTATGTACAAGATTGTTTTGCCACTTTTGCAAGAATCTCGGCAAGAATGAATTCTATTGATATTATTTTAAACAATCGTCAGATATCATTCGTGGATAATATAGATACGATAAACGAGTTAAATAAAAGTAAGTAATTTATAAGCTCTATGCAAAAATGTTCTTGCAAAGTTAGGACAAGCCTATTTTTTTCCTTGTAGACCTAATTTTTCGTTCTCAGTTCTCGAAAAAGATTTAACTTTTACTTTACCAACTAACTATGGCGTCATTTAAACAACACTATTTAAACCATACTAGTATGTTATAATTAAGATAATAAAATTTGGCTTTAATCTACGTTATAAAAACTTACTTTACATTACTGAACAAATTAAAATTCGGCCTACAGGTTTCCTTTTGCGACCCGCTTTTTTCCGATATAAGGGAACGTTCAAGTATTACGTAACGCAAATTTTGATCATTTAGGACCCCACACCCCCCCCCCTTGTAACGCTATTTTCCTATACCATTAACATGGGCGTAACACTCCAAAATGACCCCCACCCCCCTTAGGAGCGTTACGTAATACTTGAACGTTCCCTAAGTGTACGAGGCACATCGTTTCTCCTAAACTAAATATGATATGACATTGGAATTCAGATTCCCAAATTTACGGTAAATTTGGGGTAAATTATTTACCCAATGACAAACTTTGATGATTTTTTTTGTATTTTTTAATGACGCATACCGGGTGTTTCAGGAAGGTGGTTCACCCCCCTTAACTTTTTTACTTTTATTTATGTAGAATCGTGAAATTTGCAGGAGCTATATTATGTATAATTTAGGATTTTTGACATGGTTAGACATTTTTTGGCACTTCCGGTTTTACCGGAAATTAATCGAACTTTTCTATCGATTTTTAAATGGAACTACCTGTATATTTTTACAAATTTCCATTTAAAAATCAATTCTAAAAACAAGCATGTTCTAATTGTCAGTTTTTGACAGGTCATGTCATTTTTTATTTAAATTTTTATTTTAAAGTCTAGAGTGCCTTAAATTAGTTTATTCGCTTAATTGTTGGTCTAGTATCTTCAGAAAAATGCTATTTTGATTTTTTGCCAAAACTCTAAATGTAGTGGGCTCTTAAAGGTTCGAAAATCATACTTTGGTCCATAAGTAATTTTTTTCAAATGAAAAGTTAGGTTAAAATGAAAGATAATTTTCTTACGAACATTTTGATACCACACATGAATAGTTTATTTGGAAGAACTTGGCATTAAAACACACAAGATTTTAAAAAGATTAAACTATATAATGCCATGACCTGTCAAAATTTGACAAGTGACACATGCTTGTTCTCAGAATTGATTTCTGAATCAAAATATGTAAAAATATACAGGGTGTTCCATTTAAAAATCGAAAGTCCGATTCATTTCCGGCGAAACCGGAAGTGCCAAAAAATTTCTAACTATATCAAAAAATCTTAAATTATATGTAATGTAGTTTCTGCAAATTTCAATATCCTACCTAAAAAAGTAAAAAAGTTAAAGGGGGTGAACCACCTTCCCGAAACACGCGGTATTGTTTAACAAACTAACGTCTAAATAAAAATATATATTTTTTTATCTAGGACAAGAACCCCATCTGGTTCCAATACCCCCGTGCCACTAGATCAGCAAACCGCCGTCCAGCGGTTACTACGAAGACCGTCAGAATCATCTGACACGCCTAGGGGTCAAGCTAGAAAGAAATCTACAATTGAAGGCCGTGAGCCTTTTAGATTATAAAACCATTATATAGGATTTTTAACTTATTCCAAAACTTACAAATGACTGACATTTATGTTATAGCTTGCGTATTTGATATAAAAAATTGTTCATATTTTTGTATTATAAAATGTAGTTTATTTCTTGTTGTTTTTACCTTGCTGTTTTGCAAAAAATCGCCAGTTTTTGCGAAACGACAATGTAAGTTATGTAAAAAAAAACTAAACTTGAATCGCACTATTATTGAAAATATTTAGAATATTTCAAATTTGAGAATTTATTATTTATTTTATTTTTTGTGTGATTGTACCCCTGTATCTTTGTTTATAATATTTTGTAATTAGTTGCCATATTTGTAACAAAAAAAACTGAAACGATTATATTTTATTTATTGTGATCTAACCTTAATTTTGTACATCTAGGTTATATCAATCTTTTTTTCTACAGAAATCTTCTGTAAATTGGCTTAAAAGGGACCACTTTAATTTTTTTTTGTTAATTTAGTTTTTACTAATTCACCTAACCTAGTTTATACAACTATGTATTTGTAACATAATTAATACTGTTTTAATATTATTGCTAGATAGCTACTATACTAGCAAAAATCGTGTGATTACCATTAGTATTTTGCTCATCTTTTATAATCGCCAGTATAAAAGGTGCGTTGAATACAATTTATTTATATTGTATTGCTTTTGTATTATTTAACTATTATAATTGTTATTTAATAAACTAAATTTTATTAATAATGCTGTTTTTTATTTTAATATCCAAAGAACAGGCTTATACTAGGCGCATTATCTATCTGAGTAAAAAATTGGATCAAGGAAGCTATAAGTGGTATAAAAATGAATTTTTCGTACGAGAGTACAAACGAAATAAAGAAAAATGCATGTTCACTATATATCCTCGTTAGGATATTTTTCTATCGCACGAGTACATAGTCTATATTTGAATTAAATAACAACTATGCACACTCATTTATCCAAACGATTACACATAGCTTTTTGTCTCTGTCTGTCTGTCTGTCTGTCCTGTCTCTGTCTGTCTGTCTTGTCTCTATCTGTCTGTCTGTCTGTTCTGTGTCTGTCTGTCTGTCCTATCTCTGTCTGTCCTGTCTCTGTCGGTGTCTGTCTCTGTCTGTCGTGTCTGTCGGTCTGTCGTGTCTGTCTGTCTGTCGTGTCTGTCTCTCTGTCTGTCGTGTCTGTCGTTTCTGTCGTGTCTGTCGGTCTGTCGTGTCTGTCATGTCTATCGTCTCTGTCGTATCTGTCGTGTCTCTGTCTGTCGTGTCTGTCTGTCTGTCTCTGTCTGTCGTGTCTGTCTCTGTCTGTCGTGTCTGTCGTGTCTGTTGTGTCTGTCGTGTCTGTCGGTCTGTTGTGTCTGTCGGTCTGTCGTGCATGTCGTGTCTGTCATGTCTATCGTGTCTGTCGTATCTGTCGTGTCTGTCGTGTCTGTCTGTCTGTCGTGTCTGTCTGTCGTGTCTATCTCTGCCTGTCTCTGTCTGTCGTGTCTGTCTGTCGTATCTGTAGTGTCTGTCTCTGTTTGTCTCTGTCTGTCGTGTCTGTCGTGTCTCTGTCTGTCGTGTCTCTGTCTGTCGTGTCTGTCGTGTCTGTCGTGTCTGTCTGTCTGTCTCTGTCTGCCGTGTCTGTCTCTGTCTGTCGTGTCTGTCTCTCTCTGTCGTGTCTGTCTCTCTGTCGTGTCTGTCTCTCTGTCGTGTCTGCCGTGTATGTCGGTCTGTCGTGTCTGCCGTGTCTGTCGGGTCTGTCGATCTGTCGTGTCTGTCGTGTCTCTGTCTGTCGTGTCTGTCTGTCTGTCTCTGTCTGTCGTGTCTGTCGTGTCTGTCTGTCGTGTCTCTGTCTGTCGTATCTGTCGTGTCTGTCGTGTCTCTGTCTGTGTCTGTCTCTGTCTGTCTCTGTCTGTCTATCTGTTTGTCTGTCTCTATCTGTCGTGTCTGTCGTGTCTGTCTCTGTCTGTCGTGTCTGTCTCTGTCTGTCGTGTCTGTCGTGTCTATCGGTCTGTCGTGTCTGTCTGTCTGTCGTGTCTGTCGTGTCTGTCGGTCTGTCGTGTCTGTCGTTTCTGTCGTGTCTGTCATGTCTATCGTGTCTGTCGTATCTGTCGTGTCTCTGTCTGTCGTGTCTGTTGTGTCTGTCGTGTCTGTTTGTCTGTCTCTGTCTGTCTCTGTCTGTCGTGTCTGTCTCTGTCTGTCGTGTCTATCGGTCTGTCGTGTCTGTCGTGTCTGTCGGTCTGTCGTGTCTGTCGTGTCTGTCATGTCTATCGTGTCTGTCGTGTCTCTGTCTGTCGTGTCTGCCGTGTCTGTCGTGTCTGTCGTGTCTATCGTGTCTGTCGTGTCTCTGTCTGTCGTGTCTGTCGGTCTGTCGTGTCTGTCATGTCTATCGTGTCTCTTTCTGTCGTGTCTGTCGCATCTGTTGTGTGTGTGGTGTCTGTCTGTCTGTCTCTGTCTGTCGTGTTTGTCTGTCTCTGTCTGTCTCTCTCGTGTCTGTCGGTCTGTCGTGTCTGTCGTCGTGTCTGTCATGTCTGTCGTGTCTCTGTCTGTCGTGTCTGTCTCTGTCTGTCTATCTCTGTCTGTCGTGTCTGTTTCTGTCTGTTGTGTCTGTCGTGTCTGTCTGTCGTGTCTGTCGTGTCTGTCGTGTCTGTCATGTCTATCGTGTCTGTCGTGTCTGTCTGTCTCTGTCTGTCTCTGTCTTTCGTGTCTGTCGTGTCTGTCGTGTCTCTGTCTGTCGTGTCTGTTGTGTCTGTCGTGTCTGTTTGTCTGTCTCTGTCTGTCTCTGTCTGTCGTGTCTGTCGTATCTGTCGTGTCTCTGTCTGTCGTGTCTGTTGTGTCTGTCGTGTCTGTTTGTCTGTCTCTGTCTGTCTCTGTCTGTCGTGTCTGTCGTGTCTATCGGTCTGTCGTGTCTGTCGTGTCTGTCGGTCTGTCGTGTCTGTCGTGTCTGTCATGTCTATCGTGTCTGTCGTGTCTCTGTCTGTCGTGTCTGTCTGTCTGTCTGTCTGTCTGTCTGTCTGTCGTGTCTGTCGTGTCTGTCGTGTCTGTCGTGTCTGTCGGTCTGTCGTGTCTGTCTGTCTGTCTCTGTCTGTCGTTTGTCGTGTCTGTCGTCTCTGTCTGTCTGTCGTGTCTGTCGGTCTGTCGTGCCTGTCTGTCTATCGGTCTGTCGTGTCTGTCTGTCTGTCGTGTCTGTCGTGTCTGTCGGTCTGTCGTGTCTGTCGTTTCTGTCGTGTCTGTCATGTCTATCGTGTCTGTCGTATCTGTCGTGTCTCTGTCTGTCGTGTCTGTTGTGTCTGTCGTGTCTGTTTGTCTGTCTCTGTCTGTCTCTGTCTGTCTCTGTCTGTCGTGTCTGTCTCTGTCTGTCGTGTCTGTCTCTGTCTGTCGTGTCTGTCGTGTCTATCGGTCTGTCGTGTCTGTCTGTCTGTCGTGTCTGTCGTGTCTGTCGGTCTGTCGTGTCTGTCGTTTCTGTCGTGTCTGTCATGTCTATCGTGTCTGTCGTATCTGTCGTGTCTCTGTCTGTCGTGTCTGTTGTGTCTGTCGTGTCTGTTTGTCTGTCTCTGTCTGTCTCTGTCTGTCGTGTCTGTCTCTGTCTGTCGTGTCTATCGGTCTGTCGTGTCTGTCGTGTCTGTCGGTCTGTCGTGTCTGTCGTGTCTGTCATGTCTATCGTGTCTGTCGTGTCTCTGTCTGTCGTGTCTGTCTGTCTGTCTGTCTGTCTGTCTGTCTGTCGTGTCTGTCGTGTCTGTCGTGTCTGTCGTGTCTGTCGGTCTGTCGTGTCTGTCGTGTCTGTCTGTCTGTCTGTCTCTGTCTGTCGTTTGTCGTGTCTGTCGTCTCTGTCTGTCTGTCGTGTCTGTCGTGTCTGTCGGTCTGTCGTGTCTGTCGTGTCTGTCTCTGTCTATCGTGTCAGTCGTGTCTATCGTGTCTGTCGTGTCTGTCGTGTCTTTGTCTGTCGTGTCTGTCGGTCTGTCGTGTCTGTCATGTCTATCGTGTCTCTTTCTGTCGTGTCTGTCGCATCTGTTGTGTGTGTGGTGTCTGTCTGTCTGTCTCTGTCTGTCTCTGTAGTGTCTGTCGTGTCTGTCTGTCGTGTCTATCGTGTCTGTCGTGTCTCTGTCTGTCCTGTCTATATTGTCTGTCTCTGTCTGTCGTGTCTATCGTGTCTGTCGTGTCTCTGTCTGTCGTGTCTGTCGGTCTGTCGTGTCTGTCATGTCTATCGTGTCTGTCGTGTGTCTGTCTGTCGTGTCTGTCGTGTCTGTTGTATCTGTCGTGTGTGTGGTGTCTGTCTGTCTGTCTCTGTCTGTCTCTGTCGTGTCTGTCGTGTCTGTCGTGTCTATCGTGTCTCTGTCTGTCGTGTCTGTCGTATCTGTCGGTCTGTCGTGTCTGTCGTGTCTGTCTGTCTGTCGTGTCTGACGTGTCTGTCTGTCTGTCTGTCGTGTCTGTCGGTCTGTCGTGTCTGTCGTGTCTGTCTGTCTGTCTCTGTCTGTCTCTGTCTGTCTCTGTCTGTCGTCTCTGTCTGTCTGTCGTGTCTGTCGTGTCTGTCGGTCTGTCGTGTCTGTCTCTGTCTGTCGTGTCTGTCGTGTCTGTCGTGTCTCTGTCGTGTCTCTGTCGTGTCTCTGTCTGTCGTGTCTGTCGTGTCTGTCGGTCTGTCGTGTCTGTCGTGTCTCTGTCTGTCGTGTCTGTCGTATCTGTCGTTTCTGTCGTGTCTGTCATGTCTATCGTGTCTGTCGTGTCTCTGTCTGTCGTGTCTGTCGTGTCTGTCACTAGAGTCGCTTACTCGTTACGAAAACTACTATTTTTCACTACTAAAAAATTTTTGAAGAAAATGTCAGGAAGAAGCTTTTAAGAAGAAAATTAAGTTATAGCCAAATAAACAAAATAATATGTTAAATTAAACTGTCTTAGGTATAAAATACCTATTTATTAGGTCCCTGTATGACCTATCTATCTATCTATCTATCTATCTATCTAGCTTTAGAACATACCATTATTTATCATGTTTTCAGACTGTGAAATCAATTTTCTTCAACTATAGCAATAATAATTTTTTCTCTCCTAGTAGGAGTAAATTTTATAAACAATTGATTTCTGTCACTTTAGATGTTTCAGTTTTTTGTGCAGTTTTTACTAATTAAACCCAAGAAAATAGCTTTAAATAACTAGTATAGTTAATTATAATTATAACCAATTAATTCAATCAATAACTAGCTAAATATAATAAAAAAAAATAAAAAAAAATTAAATTTTTAAACGTCAGTTTAAAGTATTTATTTGAGCAAATGGATAATGGCTACTTGATTTTTATGAAAATTTCAAGAAATATTTCTGTTAATAATTTATTATTTGAATCAAAATAGTGCTAGTAGTGAAAAAACTAATATATAAACTACGGTAGAGGAGACTATTATAGTCTCTCACTCTTAAATCCCTCGCTGCTACGCAGCTCGGGATTAATTACGCTCGGCTATAAAAAATATCTCTACCTTGGTATATAATTAATATTAGTGATATTTTTATTGCCCATTGTGCTTTTGATAATTTTTAACATTTGGATTAAATTGACTGACAAAAAGTCCTCGTACCGTCAAATTAATTTTTCTCGGACCCTATTTCAAATACACCGTGTATAGCTATGGCTTGGGATTGGGAACAAGCCAGGAGGGACTGTCTTTTGTCGTATTTAGAAGACCATAATAGTTATTTTCTATTTTAAGACATATTATAATTCAATCATCAACTTAACAAACCTTTTACATGAAACCTAATCTAAAAGGAAAAATTATATTTTTTGTTAACAATTAACTGGGGACACAAATTCTCACGATTTGTGAGAAATACAGTGGGTTGGGCTAAATTTGACACCCAGGGTAATTGTGACATGTCCTGTTATAATTCTTCTAAACAAGTTTAAATCAAATCGAAATTTTACGCGAAATATTTAATACTGTCAAAAACCTAATGCCAGAGTTGGATTGGATATAAACTAGTTTAGAAGAATTATAACAGGACATGTCACAATTACCCTGGATGTCACATTTAGCCTAACCCACTGTACCCAGATAACTTAATTGATTTGGTTTGCAGATAACTTAATTAAAATAAATTTAAATCTTGCTTTTAGTGGACACACTAGTCAAAGGAATAACTTCAGTCCTTGAACGACAACTTTGATTTGTTGTATAGCGATAAATGTAAGTGCTTGTTCTTGTTCCATTCATCTCGGAGTGTTCGTGGACGCTACATTTCATGAATGAGGCATGAAATTCTTTCCTGAATTTTCCTGAAAATAAAAGATAAAACAAAATAGAATACTTATTTTGGCTTGTTTAGAATATTTCGTCGTGTTACCTTAACTACCTCGTATCTCCAAATTCACAGGTTTTCAGGGGACACAAAAAAACGGTTTACTTTAAAATTCTTATTTTTTTTATTGTAATATAGACAAATATAACTGTAGTTATTTCTTGTGGACCCTTCAAGCATAAAAGATTGCAAAATTATTAGTTAAGTGAGTCAAAAATTAGAATTATGGAGATACGAGTTAGTTACAGTAACTATTATTTCCAAGTCGTAACCCTGTACTGGAGATACGAGGTTGCTCAATGGAGATTTCTCCCGTTAGATTAAACAGGGACAAAAGTTCTACCCAAAAAGGATAGAAGACATACATACACTCCCACTTCCACATAACCAAACAAATTCTGTATTTGTTCTTTGTTGAACAAATACAATATTTACTTGGCCGGGCGAAAAGTGTAAAGAAATTACTGGCGCCATCTAAGTTTTAGTAGAATTATCTTATTTTACAGATTCACATTAGCTATGTTCGTTCATGCCGCTCACTGCTACACCTTCCGGCCAGCCAAATAAATACTGTATTTGTTGTGTGAAAAACAAATACAGTATTTATTTGGTTGGCTGGAAAGTGTAGCACAAATGAGATAGAGATAGGGTAGACGTCTTTTGTTTCATAATTCTAGTTGTAGAGATCTCCATTAAAAACTGTGAAATATTTAAGGTATGTAATTTTTAAATATTTACAATATTTTAGTAAAAAATAGTATATTGGGGTTTTGCAGGTTGCTTTAACTGAATCTGATGATAATTTTTTTCTAACTTCTCCCGTGGAGGTGATTATTTTAAAATGTCTACAATATTTTTGTAAAAGTTGGTATTTAAGGGTTTTTGAGGTAGCTAAAACTAAATCTCATAATAAAAAAGTTCCAACTCCACCCCCCCGGGGGGGGGGGGTAAATTGTACCAAACCCTCCCCCTGGGGGCGGGGGTAATTTTCATGAATAAAGGGGTTATTGAGGTTGCTAAAAGTGAATATGAGGGGGTGATTATAGCTTTCCGATTTTGAAAATTTTAAAAAGTTAGGGTAGCCTTGTATTGGTGCAAAATTTTTTAAAATTGTTTTTTGCGTCTTTTTGAGTTTTATGACGTTTTATATCAATATAAATGAATTTCGAGCAAAAAAAATTGTCAGTCGATCGGTAGATCGGTCGGTCTGTCCGGGAAATCTTGTAAGCACGATAACTTAAGTACGCTTTAAGCTAGGGATTTGAAATTTGGCATACATGTATTTTACCAAAAATTCTCGCTCGGGATTGTTTTTGGTGAACATTGGGGTAAAAGGGATATTTTTCACCACTGGGGGTGAGATGGAGGGGTCTTTTATTACTTTACTAATATATTTTCCGCATCCAAATACATAAGTATGCAAAGTTTTATCTTAGATATTTACACCTACGGGAAATTCCTTATTTGCTAGGCCTAATATTGGAGATACGAGGTAGTTAGTTATTTATTTTAAGTAGTAAAGGAGATATATCTCCTCGTATACGAGGTAATTAGTTCCACATAACTCATAAACCAATTGGAATTTTAAATTAGGACTTTGTTTAGGTCATTACTAATCGAATTTTTGAAGATACGAGGTAGTTAAGGTAACACGACGATTTGTGAATAGACAGTAACATACGTAGGTAGGTATATAAAATTTTAGGTAATAATGGAAAAAGTTTTAGTAGGTAAAAATTAATGGGTGAAATTTCAAATTCACAAAAATACAAAGAAGCTTCAAAGCTTCATAGTCAGCAAATTTTAATGGCTTAATTTTTACAATCCATATAAAAAAAAACCAAGAAAGCCGTAGCGTCTTAGGTGAAGAAAGGTCTTGTGCCGCAGGTAATTTTTTTGACTAATTTCATGCTTAAATTATGCAATCCTAAATTAAAAAAATAAAAAGGCTGATTCGGGCATAATTATCACTAATCAAACTAAGCCGTTTTGTCCTTTTTATTCGCCAAAAAGAAAGATGGCTTCACACCTGGCCAATAAAAAGGAAGGAATGGCTAGTTTAGCTAGTTAGTGAAGTCTTTAGTTTTACTTTTGTTTAATTTTAATATGCCTATTAATGTTTAACCAATATAAAACTAATTTTAAATTATCAATCTTTTTTAAACCCTTCTTCTAAATAATCACTTATACAATAAATTAATTGATTATATTTAAAAATTTGTAATAAACAATACCCTATTGAAAATGACGGGTCTGCGCGGGTATAAATGTTGCATAACCGGACTTGAGCGGGTGAATTTCATCCGCTCAAGTCCGGTTTATGCACCATTTATACCCGCCCAGACCCGTCATTTTCAGCAGGGTAGTTTAAAATTTTTGGTAAATTAATTATTCAACGACTGAGTCATCATCATCATCATCATCATCAGAAGTGGTGTGGTTATTACCAAGTAATAGCCACGGCACTCAGACCTGAGATCCATTGTGCATGCCGCAGTCATCTAGATGACACATCATTTGATTAGGATGATATTCCATGATTAGGATGATATTCCATTAGGCATCTAAAAAGGCGATGATCTGCCCCAATGAAAGTTCGACTAAATCGCTAGGTTGCACTGATGGTGAACCTAAAAATCGCAGTCTTTTTTGTGAGAAGACAGGACATTGTTCCAAAATGTGGGATGCAGTTTCTTTATCATAGTCGCAGAATCTACAGCGTTTGCTTTGGATTATTTTCATTTTATTAAGAAGATTGTTGAAAATACCATGACCAGTTAGAAAACCGGTAATAGTTCCGAGTTTTTTCTTATTTAATTGGATAAGTGTTTTTGTATTGGAAAATGAGGGCTCTTTGATCAACGACTGAGTACTTGAACTTCAAATTCAAATAGCTCACAATCCTTATTTTTTGTTTATGTGAATTATGTGAATTGTTTAAATTACACTGGTCGACAAATCTGAAGATTTCTCTAACTGAGATTCCGGAAATAGGTTTATACTAATTTTGGGTCGCTGAATCCAAATCCGAAGGCCGTTTGTCTCCATCACCCTCAAATATTTTGATATCATAAAAAAAGTTAAAATTAGGAAAATTGATTTTGTGTAATTACAAGAAAATGCTTTGACTTATCACATTAAAATTTAGTACGGTTAATAGTGGTAATATAAGTTATTTATTCCCCTACTTACCCAAAAATACAATTGTGTGTATGTCAGAGGCGTGCGTTCTAAAGTGTTTCTGTAATATATTTTCCAACAAAATTTATGTTTAAGAATTTTACAATTTCGATAAAAAATTATTATTTATTGATTAATTTTACGTAAAAAACATATTGGACCTTTTGATCAAAGGTCAATAGTTTTCGAGAAAAATAGGTTTAAACATATCTCTGCAAGTTCCACTAAGAAGAAAACTGCTGCCAACAAGACAATACTTTCTCCTATAGGTCTAGGTTTATTAAAATAAAAATAAATAATTTAAAAAAAAAAAAAAAATTCCGAAAAAAGTCTCTTTTTTCGTTTTAACGAAAAATAAATTGAAAAAAAAAATAAAAAAAAATTTAACCCCATTTTACACCCTTACCCCACCCCGTTATTTATTATTAATGAATTGACGTCTGCCTGTAATTTTTATAAATTTAAGTGGCAATAAATATCTATCTTATCTTATCTAAAAGCAAATACATAATTGGGTCGCGTTAAGCAGATAGATAGATAGATAGATAGATAGATAGATTTATTCTTGCTAAAAAAATTACAAACGTCAGAAAAAAATACAGTAGAATAAAAAATAAAACATAAAATATTAAAAGTCTAGATCATTGAAGTTATTATCTAAATATTCTTCAAGGCTATAGAATGCCTTTTTAATTAAATAAAATTTTATACGTTTTACAAAAACAGAAAATGACACACATCTAAAATTTGTAGGTAACACATTAAAAAATTTTATACAGTAGTAGTTAGGGCCGGTTTTTGACCTTTCCAGTCTTAATTGTGGTATACAAAGATCAGTCTTATTTCTCGTATTATGTGTGTGTTTTACGTTTTGTGGGAAGAGATCTGGGTTCTTTCTAAGATAAATTAGGCAATTTAATATAAACAAGCAAGGAAAAGTAAGGATCCCCAACTTGATAAAGTGTTGTTTGCATTCATCCCTATATCTCAAACCCGCAACTATTCTAAGTGCTTGGCGTTGTAACCCGAAGATCCGGTGCCTACATGACGAGTGGCCCCAGGCTACAATACCATAGTTAAGCAGCGATTGAAACAGAGCGAAGAATGCATTTCGCAATATTGGCTCTGACAGAGATAATGAAAGTGATCGAAGCAAGTAAATATTTTTGCATAGCTTTTTTGATAAAGCAGTACCATGGTTATTCCAGGTCAACTCAGAATCTAGATGTAAACCTAAATATTTCACACTTGTTGATAGATCTTAATCTTCTAGGTTTCGCAAAGTAAAAATCATATTAACGGTTTTACTTTGATTAAGACATAATCTGTTATCCAAGAACCACATAGAGGCTCTCAATTGTATCTCACGAATTTTAATCGATCCCGTTATAAAGGATTCATCTTGGACCCCGAAATTTGTGTCATCTGCAAATAATGTGCAAGCTGCGTCCGACACAAATTCCGGTAGGTCGTTAATAAAAATTAAAAAAAGTAAAGGGCCTAGGATAGAACCTTGTGGTTACCCGAATGCCACAGGCCTGTCTTTAGACCGAGATCCGTTGAACAGTACCTGTTGGGTTCTACCAGATAAATAGGAACTTATTAATTTAACACTGTTGGGATCAAAATTGTAATAATACAGTTTTCTTATTAAGATTTCATGGGACACAATCGAAAGCCTTCGTGAGATCCAAGAATGTGGCAAAATTGAATTTTTTGTTCTCATAGGATGAAATTACAGTATCAATAAATTTAAGTATAGCGTCAATAGTCGATTTACCCCTGCGAAACCCGAATTGATCCTTTGTGAAAAAATCAAAAGTTTCGAAATAATGACAAATTTGGTCAAAAAGTATCCTTTCGAACACCTTTGACAAAATTGGAAGTAGTGAAATTGGTCTGTAGGAGTTGGTATCGTTTATATTATTATTTTTGGGCACTGGAACAACCACAGCACGCTTTAGTTCATCTGGAAAGATGCCTACCACCTACCAACCCACATTGTGGTATGACAGTAGGTTACGGAACATTTTATCCAATATCTTTTACAGGAATTTAATTAAAGATTACATATTTTGTACATGTCCTGATACATGAACAATTGAAAAAAATGTTTAATTTTCAGTGTTTTAGTCAAAACGTTTAAAAGTTATTACGAAAACAGTTCAAAAATTTATTGTCATGGAATACTTCGAGAAAAAAGCTATTGAGTCATTTCCATTAAAACCTAAAATTTGGCGCAGATACGTAGACGATGTCTATGCTATTTGGCCCCATGGCATGGAAAGCCTTCAAGGTTTTCTAAATCACCTCAATTCCCAACATAAATCTATACGGTTTACGATGGAAATTGAGAACAACGAATCACTTCCCCTTTTGGACGATTTGGTTTACAAAACGGAAAATGGCTCAATAGGACACTCAGTATACAGGAAGAAAACCCACACTGACAGATACCTAAACGCATTTTCACATCACCATCCCTCTCAAAAACGCTCGGTAGTTAATTCACTTGTTCATAGGGCTTTCATGATTTCAGACAAGAATTCCCAAGACACAGAACTCCTTAAACTAACCAAAGCCTTGACCATGAACGGTTATACCAAAAAAGACATTAATAAGACCATATACAAATACAGAAATCCCAGACCCAAATAACAGGACAATAGTGACAATGACAGACAGACACAAGTTATACTTCCCTATGTAAGCGGTATCACAGATAAAATAGGTAAACTTTTGAAGAAGTCAAATATTAAGCCTATATTTCGGTCCAACCAAAAATTAGGTCAATGTTTGACTTCAACAAAAGACAAAATACCCCTGAGTTCAGAAGGCGTATATAAAATACCTTGCTCCTGTGGTACGGTTTACATAGGTGAAACTAAGAGAAAAATTTCTACAAGACTTCAAGAGCATGAGCGCAATATAAGAAAGAAACAAATTTCCTTATCGGCAGTAGCCGAACATGTACATGAAACAGGTCATAAAATCAATTTGTCTGAAACAAAACAAATATTAACAGAAAACAGAAAAATGCCAAGGAAGATACGGGAATCGATAGAAATCATCAAGCATCCTAACAATATCAATCGGGACACTGGTTACCACTTACCTGCAATATGGAAGTCTTTGATAGGAAAAACCTCGTCACGGGTGAATAACCACAACTCGTCATAAATAGTGACACAAGTTGATTCGAAACTTAGTTTCAGATTAATCCCTGAAGATGTCTCTAGTAGTAAGAGACGAAACGTCGGAAAGTGAAAATCCATTAACACGGTCTAAACCCGAAAGTGAAAGTTCTTTATAATTTATTGTCATCTCACAATGTGGGTTGGTAGGTTTCTGCTTAACGCGGCGCAATTCTGGGTGGGGGACACTCAATCACTACAAAAAAACTACCGCGCAAGATGTAACCCCTTAAAAATTACAGCAATGCGCAAATTAAATTACCGCGCGCGCTATAAACGCGTAAGCGCGCAGCAAATTTGAGTTTATAACTGCAACTTACTGTATATTGTTTTACTAAGAGGAAAAGTGAAGCTTTTTTTTACTAGTCTGTAGAATTTACTACAGACAAGTAAAAAAAGCACTTTTCCTCTGAGTGAAACTTACTATTTTTTCTTCATGCATCCTATATATATTTTTTAAATATTAATTTTTGAATTTAAATTATTTAGTAATAAAGTATGTTTTTTTCATTAAAATAGGCCAATAAAACCCTTTCGAAATAAACTTAAACCTTCTTTAGCTCATTTTAATTTTTTTTCGTAGGCTAAATCGTACACTTTTCGCGATTTCGATGGTAACTTGTCTAATGTAGCATTTGCAATTTCGGAGAGATTTGTAGGTGTATAAACCATATATTCTTCTTCAATCATTTTTAATCAATTTCACACAAGGTTTTTGCACAGAATGTCGAGTCAACCACTTGTTTACATAATAAACAAACAAGTTTGAAGTATGGCTGTCATCAAAGTCAAAAAGTGCTGCCGCCAGTGGTGGTTTTGCTAACTAAGTTTTACGGCGTACAACAGGGTTTTTGGTTATAAATCGGTTGTTTTTTAAGGTAGAAAAATGTTTTTGGTGTCGTTTCCCATATTGCAGGGAACAACAAATACAATAAAAATTTCAGATCCAGTGTCGCGCGTAAGGGGGGATAGTAGGGTCATTATTTTCCGTTTTGGTAACTTGTTTTTAAAAAATTTTGGTAGTTTGCTTGGCAATTTTTTAAGAATACAAATTGTTTTTTACATATATTTTTTTAAATTATACTTTTTGTTATATTTTTTACATATTCACGTTATACATGTTAGTAATTTATATTTAATAAAAAAATTTAATTTGAGAAAAAAAGTAATTAAAAAACTATAAAAGTAGCGTTTTACAAAAAAACCGTAGTGGTTTCGGATCTAGATTCCAAACATCCAGCTAGGTGCGTCTAAAAGAATTTGGAATGCTAAATAAAAAATCTTTACTCCAAGTTGCACTTAATTTTACTTTCCCCGAGGAAAGTCTTGCGTTAATAAAAAAAAAATGAAAAATTTTTATTGCTTTTTTAGGATTCTCGACATTTTATATTCAAAAACAGATGATATCCGTCAAAAAAAAATCTGTTTGTCTGTCGGTCCGTCTATCCCGGAAATTTTTGACCACGATAACTTGTCCGAAATCGTATCCGATTTTCAAAAAAATGTTATTTTCGTTATCAGCACAGCCTAGCGGAAATTTTAAGGGTGTACTCACTTAGATCCAAAAAAAAATTATTTTTACCTCCGTATAACCCATCCCTAATGGTAATGGTTTGCGCGGAAAAGTTTTAGCATTGTTGCTGCAATTTGTTGCTTTTGGCGCACCCTTATTATTAGTAATATCCGGGCCGGATATTTGGTATTGATTAAAGTTTAATTTTTTATGAACATTCTGACATGGCTGACACTTACTCAATATAATGACACAAATTTGTAATTTATTATAAATAAGCTTTTCCCGAGCTGCAATTTAATAGTGAGGTCCTTTATTGTTAAACGTGCGAAATAGATATAGACTTGTCTTAGAAATGTAATGTTTCAAAGCACTTATCATCAAAATAATGGCATACAAAAATGTTTTATTTTGATTTAGTAAGCCAGTTGTAACATTCCATCGATGAAAATTAAAAATCCTCAGGGTTTATAGAAAATTGGAAGTTGTAAAGTTGCCAAGCAAGCCCACAAAGAGAAAAAAATATCTACCAAAGGCTTTCGAGGATATAAAATCCAAAATTTTAGTACAAGACAAAAATATTTTTAGCATAGATGAAAACAAAAATGTTTCTGGTTTAAAGATTGCGCATGTTATGTTATTCCGAATTTTCCACAATGTTCAATAGTAGACCTTTTTAATAGCAAAGAAGTTTACTTTTCTAAACCAAATCTAAATACTAATAAATGCATTAAGAAATCATACATTCTTTAATTATACTCTGCTTATGTACTTCGGTAGACATAGAACGTCTATTTTCAGATTATAAATATACTTTTGGTAAAACAAGACGAAGCTTAATAGCCGAAAACATGGGGAAAATCTTGATGATATATTTTATTTTCAACAATAATATTAATTAGGTTTAAAAATATGGGTACATTTAGTTTTAGAACACTTACATGTAAATATTTTGTAAAATATACATAATATTGTTTTTTGTTGTTGATATTTATATAGTTATAAATCTTTTGTAATACTAAAAGTATAGTTATTTCCCCGTGTTTTAATATTAATAAATCTCTTTAACATAGTCGTCAAGTTACACCATGAATAATAACTATCGCGGGATGGTTAAGAAAGTGTGCCATTAATCTTTAAAAACTTTTTTTTATAAGTAACATTTGCGCGACCCGCGTAATCAATACCAAATATACGGGGGGTATGGATATAATACCTCGAGAAATAATAATTTATTACCATAGATAATTAGAAATATTCATTAATATTTAAATATTCGCAGTCGTCATATTATTCCTGCTATTGTTTCTCGTCGAAATTTTATACGTGTCCAAACGGTGTATTTCGGTCCTGCTTTGCAAACCGTTTTCTCTGGCACCCAAATGGTTTTGAAGGGGTTGTTTTTGGCTGCAGAAAGTGCTGCAATGAAAGTCGTCTCGATACGTCGTACGCCGCTGACAGCAGGATTCGAATGCTCGACGAAATTCCTTGCGGAACTTTCCTGCAGACCAAAAAAAACAAGGATTAGGATCAGGATCAACTAATTTTTTCTATTAGGTTTTAAAGTAAAAGTTACTAGTAATCTCTAACAAGTGTAAAAGCTTCCGTTTATGTTTTAGAGCGATAACACATGTCTACATAAAATTTGTTCCTCGGATATACAGAAATAAGTTCGAGAAGTTTAAGTTCCTATAAAGGTGTGTACAGAAATGAGCCCTAAGGAAGCTGTGACCCTCCTAAGGGTACATCTAAAATGTAGTTTTTATTTAATATTTCTAAAACCCTATTAACCACAATAACGAATTTTTGCAAATGCCTTATAGTATATTAAAGTACTAGTTTCATAACATAAGTTTTTAGCGCACGAGTACAAGTTTAGAAAACGAGCCGCTTGCGGCGAGTTTTCTAAAGTACTAGTGCTCTAAAAACGTGTTATGAAACGAGTGCTTTATACAATTTTTTCTATTTTGCTCTAAAATTTAAAAAACTTACATTTAAATTGATGACTGATTTAGGGTTTTTTGTTTTGGGTTGGCATTACAGTTTACACTATGTTTAAAATTCTAAGAACAAATGATATTTTGATATATTTTACAGTCATCTCTTCTTTTTTCACTGCAATTAACTAGTCCACAATTTTAACACGGTAAAAAATAACCCAAACACAAAATTTTGTAAAAATTAAACTTTAAATCGACATTGACATTTGCACGCAAAACGTCAAGAGATAGATTTTTGTATGTTGCCAACCCAACAGAACAAAAAGTAGAGACCTCTTATGGGCCTATAAGAACACGCAAAATTCTTGTGATTATGAGCTTATAAGAGTCTCAAAATAGAAAAACATTGTTAAAGGCTATCATTTCATGTATTTTTTATTTGGTAATTTTAATCAGGGACGTGCGAAATGGGGGGGCGATGTCACTTTTTTGCCCCAAACTTTTTTATCCGTAATTTTTTTGAAATTTTCTCACTAAAATAATAATCTTTAATTAAAAATACATAAAAAAGGTACTCTTTATGTAACACTGTAGGGCGAACCGTTTTCGAGAAAATTGCATTTAAAGAGGCAATTTCACGTACTGGGTATCATAAATAGGAACTAAAAATGCACCAATAAAAATGTGAATACTGCAGAGAAATTCTACATTAAAAACTACGAAAAAAACTTTCCCTACACAAATATCGACAAATCGCTTTTAAGGGAGCTACGGTCCCTTAAAAAGTGTCGATCTTTAAGAGGCCGTGGTACTCTTAAAACTGATTTTCGAACCTAGATGTATACCAGATTTTTTTTACAGTTTTTAATGCAAAATTATCCTGCAGTATTGAAATCTTTATTGGTGCATTTTTTTAGTTCCTATTTTTAATGCTCAGAACGTGAAATTTCCTCTTTTATTGCAATTTTCTCGAAAACGGTTAGCTCTACGGTGTTACATAAGGAGTACTTTTTTATGTGTTTTTAATTGAAGATTTTCATTTTATTGAAAAAATTAAAAAAAATCTACGAATAAAAAAGTTTGAGGCAAAAAAGTGATGGACTATACCCCATTTCACACGTCCCTGGTTAAGATTACCAAATAAAAATTACATGAAATAATAGCTTTTATCAACGGTAAGGCATGTGCAAAAATTTGTTACTGTGGTTTATATGGTTTCAAAAATATTTAATTAAAACTACTTTTTAGATGTACCTTTATAGGAACTTTTTTTATATTTTTTAATAATAAAACACAAATCAATTTTTCATTTAACAGTGATTAAGCTTAAAAAAATTGCCTGCGGCGCATTTTCCAGTGTTTCTAACAATTTAAAAATTACTATTTCCTTATTTTTTATTTGGAGTGGGGGTGGGGAATTTTAAATAGTTAAACTGTTTTAAAACTAAAAGAGACCATCAAATTTGTAAAATTGTTTGTTTGTGGTGTAGCCTTTCTTAAATTTTCATTTTATTTAAGATTTAAAAACTTAAGCGTGAAGTTAAAGAAAAAAAATTTGCCTGCGGCGCTAGACATTTCTTGCATTTTTGTAAAATTTTAATTAGTAAAACAGTTTTAAAATTAAAACACACCATTAAATTTGAAAAAAAAAAATCGTTTGGGACGCTAAAGTAAAGAAGTAAGCCCTTTGGGCTTTTTAATATATAATCATAAAAGAAGAAAAAACCTTTTATGCATTTTTGTGAAATTTTAAAACAGTAAAAATAAAATAGACAATAAAATTTCAGTTTTTTTCTTTTGCTTTTTTATTTGAGATTGTAACATTTAAGCGTAAAATTCCTTAAAATTTTCGCCTGCGGCGCTAGAGCTTTCTTATGTTTCTACGAAATTTTAAATTGTAAAATGTTTTTACAGCTTTTGACCTTGAAACGCTCAAAATGTTTTCTGCCGTGAATTTAATTCATTTATTAATTTCAAACTTCAAAAACGAAAAAAAAAATATTTTTAACCATTTGCAATTTTGGTGGATGCGCCGCATTCTTTCTTGACTTGTGCAGTGGGAAAAAAACTTAAAATAAACCCTGGGGTGGCGAATCACAGGAAATGACTTTTGATAAGGTTACTAAAAGTTTTTATTTTAATTCAATTTTATTTAGCAATCTTATACATGTTTTTTTTTGCAAAAAAAACAAGAGAGTAATAAATTGTTTCCTTCCCATATTTCTTTTGTTTTAACAGACTAATTTTCGAGGAAAGCATAAAGCATCATACATCATATAAAAAATTTATTGCTCAAGAAAATAATGGTGTGTCATTTAAAAAAACATAACTGGGGTAGTCCTAAGCGGGTGAGTTCAAAGGGGGGTAGGTTTTAATGGGGTAACTAAAAGATCTTTGGACCCATTTAAGATTCTTTTTTGATCAAATATTTTATCACAAGGGAGATATGTAAACAAATGTAGGACACCCTGTATATTATTATATAATATTATTATAACCCCTTTGTCTACCTAGGTCTTAAAAAGAAAACTAGCACCCACATGCTTTCTCGGTTTCAGCCACAGCTGCTCCATTTAATTCTGCAGGACATTTTTTCTGCATTCCAGCTAGCAATAACCTCAATTTAGCAATTGCTTTTCCAGGATTCAGATTTTTTGGACAGCAATTTGTGCAATTCATTATTTGATGACATCTGTAAACACTAAAATTATTCTTTAACATTTCCAATCTTTCCATTGCACCTTCATCTCTGGAATCAGCTAACCATCTGTAAGCTCCTAAAAGACTTGCTGGTCCCAAAAAATCCGTTTTTTCTTTGCCATGACCAGTACCATGCCACCAATATTCCGGACAAGAAGTGGCACAACATGCACAAAGAATACACTCTACAGTGCCATCTATTTTATCTCTATCTTTTATACTCTGTAATAGCTGTTTTTCACCCACGTTTAAGTTATCCTTTCTTATTAAATAAGGCATTATACTCGCGTATTGGTTCAAAAAGTTTTTCATATCCACAACCAAATCTTTTAATACGTACATGTGTGGTAGAGGGTATATTTTCGTATTTCCTTTAGGATTAATTTTATGTAGACAAGCGAGTCGGTTGACTCCATCAATGTTCATGGCACAAGAGCCGCAAATTCCTTCTCTGCATGATCTTCTGAATGTCAATGTTGGATCTTCTTCAGCCTTAATTTTTAACAATGCATCTAATATTGTAGGTTTACAGGCGTTGAGATTTATTTTAAAAGACTCCATGTATGGCTTAGCTTCGCATTCTTCTCTAGGTTGATACCTGTAGATAGAGAAAGTTTTCATTTTGGGTGCCGGAGGTTTATTAGTTATTGGAGGAGTATTACACTCAACCTTTTTTCTAGGTTTTTTAGGTGGTGGTTTTTCCCCTGAAAACGTTTTAGGCTCACAAGTCACTGTTTTCTTAGCCATTTCGATTCTTTGACATATATTTAAGTCTTTAGGTTCTCCGCCACATGATTTTAGTTGTCCTGTATCACCAAATGGTCTAAATATAGCACTTATACTTGTTCTGGCTAAATTCATTTAAAAAGAAATAATTTAAAAGACAAATAATTTTTTACAGGACTGACGTTAATAAGAAACGGTTTGACATAAACATAGATTTATGGATACACCTAATAGAAATTAAATATGGTGTGAACTCACTTTGATATCGAGAAACGCAAAAGTGCACGCGGTTCAGTGAAAAGGTTAAGCTTCTGGAAATTACAAAGATAATGTAATAGTTATTATAACATTTTAAACTGGAGTTTAAAGGAATCTAGCTAATCCCTTCTATTAATATATTCCATGCTTGTTTTAATTTTAGTGATCTTATTGCTCCTTGTAACTCCACCAAGTGGCAGTTTGCTTGACACCAGCGGTTATCAAAAAACTGCCGCTGGATGAAGTGACCCTACTTTGTAATAAATTGTAAAAAAGTTGTATTTCTCGAAATATTGACTGAAGTAATTTCCAAAATATTTGGATTCAGGATTCAAAATTCCTTTAAGAAATTGAAATTAACTTAATAAAAAAATTAATAATTAATAATAATCCATTTATTTTATAAATGTTTGACTTTCGATTGTATTAAGTTTTACAAAACTTTTCAGTATCGACTGGAGCACCTCCTTGTAATTCCCCTGCACATTTTTGTTCATATCCAGCTAATAGTAACCTCAACTTAGCAATCGCTTTGCCAGGATTTAATCTTTTCGGACAGCAATTTGTGCAGTTCATTATTTGATGACATCTATAAACACTAAAATTATTTCTTAACATTGATAGCCTTTCCATTGTGCCTTCATCTCTGGAATCAGCGATCCATCTGTAAGCTCCTAACAAACTTGCTGGTCCCAAAAAATCAGTTTTTGCCTTGCCATGACCATTACCATGCCACCAATATTCCGGACAAGAAGTGGCACAACATGCACAAAGGATACACTCTACAGTGCCATCTATTTTATCTCTATCTTTTATACTTTGCAATAGCTGTTTTTCACCCACGTTTAAGTTATCCTTTCTTATTAAATAAGGCATTATACTCGCGTATTGGTTCAAAAAGTTTTTCATATCCACAACCAAATCTTTTAATACGTACATGTGTGGTAGAGGGTATATTTTAGTCTTTCCTTTAGGATTAATTTTATGTAGACAAGCGAGTCGGTTGACTCCATCAATGTTCATGGCACAAGAACCACAAATTCCTTCTCTGCACGATCTTCTGAATGTCAATGTTGGATCTTGTTCAGATTTAATCCTTGCCAAGGCATCTAATACGGTTGGTCCGCAGTCGTTTAGATTTATTTCATACGCCTGCAAGTATGGTTTAGATTTAGATTTATCTTTCGGTTGATATCTGTAAATTGAGAAAGTTTTCATACGAGGAGGAAGAGATTGAGATGGCATTTTTGGAGATTGATTTGCCGGATTTTTTTTCTTAGGTGTTTTAGGCTTTGGTTTTACATGTTGTGGAAAATTTTTAGGCTCACATGTTTTGGATTTACTGGAGTTATCTATTTTTTCTTTACTAATTGGTCCCTTGTTACAAAATTCTCTAAATATATTAGTTTTGTTGCTAGATATCAAGCATTTTTTTCCAAAGTTCATAATTAATTTTAAATACAATTTATTTGTAAAAAAAAATAAAATTAATTTTGTATAAACATGAAGTATAGTGTCAAACTAAAATTTCAGTGGTAGTTACTCCGAAAAGTCACCTACTACTATGTCATGTTTTAAGTTTGGACTTATTGGTCACTCCATCCAGCGGCAGCTTGCTTTTGACGTCTACCGTTGTCAACAATGTAATTTTTTATTAATTTTAAATAAAATTTTTATCAGAACCATATTTTATTACAAGAATAATTACATATAACTGTACACTTGATATCAGAAAAAATGGTAGGTGAAATATTGATTAATGTAAATATTAATTTTTTACATTGGTCAATTATTTGACAGATATCAAATAATTTTTATAAAAGTCCAAAGGATCGTTTTAGGACTAATTTTAAAAAAATCTATCTATTGGTTCTATTTTTATAGGCCACAATATCTTAGTATTTGCGGAAACATGTGACCAATCAGATCAAAATGAATCTGATTATTTTTGGATAAGTGCAATTATCACTTGGTTGCTATGGAAACAAGAAACTGACAGTTACTGACATCTTAATAATTCTTATATTTTTTGAAAAATGTGTTTTTAATTTGCGAAGCTTACCTTTAGTTGATTTATTTTTATTCATAAGCAATATAAATGCTTATTTTATTACCAAAACATCCTAGGTAAAAACCCTAATTAATTTCAGATAATATATTATATTTTTTGCACTTTCCATTTTAAAAGCGTTAAATCACTAAATTTTAATTTATTTAATTGAATCTTGGTAAAAACAGGTCACTAAAAACTAATTTAAACACTTATTTATTAAAAATATATTTGCAGTAAAGAAATAAATAATTTACTTCTTTTAAATGACGGAAATCAAAACATCAAATGACTGCGCTGGTACCAGTACAGCGTTGCCAAATTTTATTAGAAACCGTTAGGAAATTGTTTTTTTACCAGTGGAAACACCCGTTATTTTATTTCTTTTGTTGAAAACTAAACTTTTTAAACAAAAACAGCAATGATCTTTATTTAAATGCTAAAATAATATTATAAAAACTATTTTATTGGAATAATCTCAAGCATAAAATATCCCTCAAGCAAAGTTTAGACTTGGCAACATTCGCAAACAAGTAAACATCGTGGTTTTAAAAATCGCGGCAAATTTGAGATTTAAATTTTTAATTATAGTTGTAAAGTAATATTGTTGTTTAGTTCTTAAATTTTTAATTAGAATACAAAAAAACATTAAACATGGTAAAATTTTATACTTCCTTATTTTGTTTGTGAAATAGTCTTTCAAAATACCATTCGTACATGTTGCATTATACATATTTTTTTTACTGTATATAAAAAAATATTTTGCTTGGCAATTGTTTGAGTGCATTTTTCACGTTACAATATTCCGAGATCACAGGTCGAGGAATTTTGACGAAAAATGCACGTAAAAAAATTATCGATAATTCAGCATGCACTTATTGATTATACTATAATTATAGGGCGAAATTTCCTGATTTCGAGCTACGACTTTAAAACTGCTACTCCTACAGTTTTTTTTTTTATTTTAGGAAAAAGGTTGATAATTTTGACCGGGATATTTTTAACTTAATTAGGTACTTACCGCTCATAAAGTTGTAGATAATTGGATTGACGGCGCTGTTAGCGTAACAAAGCCAATGTGAGATCAGAGAGAAAGCCTGATTGGTTTCACTGTTGGTCAACTTCACGGTCAATCTGGAAATAAAATGTAACAATTTATACAGAGCGGTCCAAAAGTCACCCCCCCTCTTAACTTTTGAACCAGTTGAGATATCGACTTCAAATTTGGAAATTTTAAATAAGACAACTTAAACTATCTTTTAGCATATATTTGATATTTTCAGCTCTTAAAGTGTGGGCAGGGGGGCATGGGGGCACATCTTTTTAAATGGAAAGGGGGTCGTGTAATACATCATTTTAAAGCTTATAAAATTCTCTATTTAAACTAATATTTTTAAATTTTTTAAAAATGATTTTTAAGGTTTTGATTTTTCAATTTTTTTGTGCTAAAACATTCGATTTTGTAAGTTTTAGTTTAAAAGTATAATTAACATTTTTTTATGATGAAATAAGGCATTTTTAAAAAATTATTTGTTTTTTTTTAGAGGAATTTTGACATTAATACCCATTTTCAACCCCATTTTAAACCCAAATTTTATAAGCTTTAAAATGATGTATTACACGACCCCCCTTTCCATTTAAAAAAATGTGCCCCCGTGCCCCCCTGCCCACATTTTAAGAGCTGAAAGTATTAAATATATGCTAAAAGATAGTTTAAGTTGTCTTATTTAAAAGTTCCAAATTTGAAGTCGATATCTCGACTGGTTCAAAAGTTAAGAGGGGGGGGGGTGACTTTTGGACCGCTTTGTATAATTTAAGGCCTGTATTTTTTGAGTTTTTGACTTTTTTCTAGTCTTAAATTTTGGTTAAGCAGAAATAGGTTTCCCTATAGTTTAATTTAAAAGTTTAAATAAAAATTTAAATTAATTTTAAAATTTCCAAAACAAAAAATCGCAAAATAGAAAACAAAATATCAAAAAAGGAAGAAATTCTTTATTGTCACTCATATTGGAGTTGATTTAAATAATAGTATATTGTTTTACTAAGAGAAAAAGTGAAGCTTTTCTAGTCTGTAGAATTTACGGACGATGCGAAGCGGAGTCCGGAAACTACAGACGAGTAAAAAAAAGCACCTTTCCTCTGAGCGAAACATACTATTTTTTCTTCATGCATCCTATACATATTTTTTAAATATTAATTTTTGAATTTAATTTATTCAGTAATAAAGTATGTTTTTTTTATTTAAATAGACCAATAAAATCATTTTGAAATAAACTTAAACCCTCCTTAGCTCATTTTAATTTTTTTTCGTAGACTAAATCGTACACTTTTCGCGATTACGATGGTAACTTGTCTAATGTAGCATTTGCAATTTCGGAGAGATTTGTAGGTGTATAAACCATATATTCTTCTTCAATCATTTTTAATCAATTTCACACAAGGTTTTTGCACAGAATCTCGAATCAACCACCTGTTTACATAATAAACAAACAAGTTTGAAGTATGGCTGTCATCAAAGTCAAAGAGTGCTGCCGCTAGTGGAGGTTTTGCTAACTAACTTTTTTTACGGCGTACAACAATGGACTCATTTTTTTTACTGTAAAAAAATAGATCACTTCTAACTAGTGTGTTCAGTTATAAAATATGAACATTTTAGTACGCTTGAAGAAAAACCATATTTTATCTCTCCAAAAGTTAATACACAATAAATTTAACTTTTGGAGAGATACAATTTTTGCTATGCTTTATTTAAAAAAAAGCTGAAATAAATAAATTAATTAATTAATTAATAAGAATTTTTTTTTTTGAAAACCAAAATTAAAAAATTAAAATATTTAAAAATATAAAGCAAACAATTTCTTATGCGTACGTGTGGTAGTTTTTTGTCCTACGATCTCCACGTTGAAAGTTCCATCACATTTTTTTCCGAATTTTGCACATTTTTTTGTGGAATTCAGCTTTTTTTCATAAAATTCCAAAAAACGCAAAAGAAATGAAGTTTTACTTTTATATTCTGAAATTATAAAATTAAAAGTATTGAAATTTTAATTGTTTTGTACTAACGCAAGAACAAACAGTAAATTATCTTACGGGTAATAATTTGAAAAAAAAAATCGTGCTCCTTAGGTTTATGCATACAGTGTGTGTCTGTTCCTCTTAAACTTTTGAAAGGTTTAGGGTATTAACTTTTTGGAACACGCAAACAAAATAACCCAAATAATTTTTTGGTACATATATGATAATTTTAGGAGGCACAATGGAGTCGGGGGGCAAGGGGATTTTTTTTAAAGCCCGAGTGGCAATAAAATCTATTTAAGAAGAACAAAGATGTGACAAATACTGTGAGATAATTGCTAGAATTTCTCTCATATCTTCCTTATTCTTGATCACATAGTTTACTATTGAATATAGTGATTTTTAGTAACTATAATTATCTCAAAATTGGATCAAAGTCGAAAATTAGTTTTATAAAATTTAAAAACGTATCGTTTTATTATTTTCTTTTTCTATTTTGCGACTCTTATAAGCTCATAATCACACGCATTTTACCTGTTATTATATGCCCATAAGAGGTCTCTACTTTTTTTTCTGTTGGGTTGGCAACATACAAAAGGATATCTCTTGACGTTTTGCGTGCAAATTTCAATGTCGATTTAAAGTTAAATTTTTTACAAAATTTTGTGTTGGGGTTATTTTTTACCGTGTTAAAACTGTGGACTGGTTAATTGCAGTAAAAAAAAGAAGAGATGACTGTAAAATATATAAAAATATCATTTGTTCTTAGAATTTTAAACATAGTGTAAACTGTAATGCCAACCCAAAACAAAAATCCCTAAATCAGTCATCAATTTAAATGTTTAAAAAGTTTTTTAAATTTTAGAGCAAAATAGAAAAAATTGTATAAAGCACTCGTTTCATAACACGTTTTTAGAGCACTAGTACTTTAAAAAACTCGCTGCAAGTGGCTCGTTTTCTAAACTTGTACTCGTACGCTAAAAATGTATGTATGAAAATAGTACTTTAATATAGATACTATTTTATTATGTTGTGGCGCCTTCGCCAAAATTGTAAATTACAGTAAAGGCGGTGATTGTTAAAAAAAAAATTATTGAGGAATATTTATTATATTGTGTATATACTATATACAGCCTGTTCCAGAACTCGCGTACCGAAATTTAAGAGATGATTCTACATCCAAAAATATGAAAAAAAGTTTCTATAAAGGTTGGTCCGGAAATGAGCCCTAAGGGAGCTACGGCCCTTCGAAGATGACGTATTGAATGGGGAACAAAAAAAAAGCACCAATAAAATTTTAATGCTGCAGGGTGATTCTTCATTTAAAACTGAGCAAAAAAGTATTATACACCAAAACACCTAAATTTAATATTAAAGGAGTAATAGCCTTTTAAAAAGTAACGTTTTTGGTGGCACAAAATGTTACTTCCTCTTAATTGCATTTTTTTTTGATAACGGTTGCTCCTACAGTGTTACACTATATGATATTTTATATGTATTTTTACTCTAGAAATCTATATTTTTTACAACAAATCCAAAAAACATACACATAGAAAAGTTTGGGGCAAAAATGTTTTAAGCCTCATATATTTTGTCCGTCTGGGCACGCCTCTGGATAAATTAAAAAAATAAATTAACATAAACTTATTGCCCTTATTAATACTAGTATACATGCAAAAGCTCGCCGCTCTAGCTTTTTTCGCTCATTTCCGGACCAACCTTTATAGGAACTTTTTTTATATTTTTGGATCTGGAATCACCTCTTAAATTTTGGCATGCCAGTTATGGATCACCCTGTATTATGTTTTTAGGTGCTGTTCATAGGACAAAGACTTTAAAGTTAAAGTTATGGAATGGTTAACAAAGCAACTGCCTTTAAGTACATACCAGAAAAAGTTAGTGTTGTAGTGAAATTTAAAAAAACACTGGGCGCCAAAATGTTTAAAGAGGTAAAAAATCATCGCCCTATAGGAGTAGCTGTAGCTGCCCCCCAGGGATGGTCCCAAGAGGCAGCCTGCCCATGGGAAACATTTTGATAAAGTTTCCCTTAAAAGTCCAGTCGGCATTTTCAGTTGTAAAATTTAGTTTTACAGTTGGCAGAATTTTTATTATTTTGTTTAGCAGTTATTTCCTCTAATTTTTATCAGCAATTATACGTTAGCATGGCCATAATACCCTCACTTACCTTACTAGTACTTAAATGAATAGCAAAATGCACAATGTCTTTTATCCAATACATACAGATAATAAGACAATTACCAGCTTTATTTTAAATAGATAAACTCAATAATAACCCCCGCATGGCTTTCACTTTATTGAGTGGATAATTATTTATTTTACCCACTCAACTGTCACTTGTCAAATTATTTTCTTGTTAATGTCATTAAAATTTTTAATAAAAATATGAACTCCTAAGCTATTTATTGGATAAAACCTTGTATGGCACTCATGGGTAAACCGATATTGCCCTCTCGAAAATTAACCTGCTTGCCTGACGCCTCGTAGGTTAATTTTCTCATGCAATATCTTACTTTACCCACTAGTACCATAAATAACTATTAAGGACTGATAATCAATTCCACAACTTTTCTATAACGGTAGCAGAAAAAAATATGTTGCACACTATGTTATATCCATAAAAAAAAACAATAAATAAGAAATGGAATAAAATCTTGACATATGGTACAAAGTTATAAAATTTATAGCTCTAAGCGTGCTGAGTTTTAGGTTTAAAAGTTGTGTTTGGTGTACGAGAAGGTAATGTTTTACAGGTTAAAGTAATCCATTTGGTGTGCTAGAAAAAAACTATCAATTGAAATAAAGCATTAAGTAGAATCTATAATTTATTTGAGGCGTATATATATATATATATATATATATATATATATATATATATATATATATATATATATTTACAGTATTATTAATTTGAGCCATTTCGCCTCAATGACTATATCGTTAAAAAATCTAAAACAGAAAATAAAATTAAAATGTTCTTATCAGGCGCACCTATTTCTAGATGGTATTGCGTTTAAAATAATACTTATCTGCTATATCTTCTTTACCTAAAAAATATTATAAGTCAATACCTTACCAAAGTTTAAAATTTTTTTGCCTAAATAAAGAATTTTCAATAAAATTCTTGATAAATCGTTAAAATAATTAAAAAAGAACGAAAAGCTGAATAAAAGATAACCTAACATTTTGGTATCTAATCTGATCCCGTTTTTAAAGAAAATTATTAGTTTTTGAAATTTGTGCAATATTTGGCTTTATAAATCAAAATATGACAAATATCAAATATGTCATTTCGAGGTAATTGAAACAAAGACACCTGTAACAATAAAAAGGTGTAGAGAAATTAATTTGGAAAAGGCGTTTTTGTTGAAAACGTGTAAAAGTTTTTTCCAAATTAACTTCTCTACATTTTAATTTTATTTTCTGTTTTAGATTTTTTATCGATATAAATAGTCATTGAGGCGAAATGGCTCAAATTAATAATACTGTAAATAAAGCATTAAGTAGTATGAATGTCTATAAATGTGATCTCGGACAGGGGCAAATCCTAGAGTGTAAGATTTAAAAGTCCAACAAGTAGATAGATTAGAGTTGTGCCACTAAAATCTAATTATTCAGTATCATAATTTTTATATATTGACTCGTTTGAACGAGAAATTTTAAGATACACTGGCAGACTTTAAATTCGTGACACCTAAAAAATTGCCATTTTTTAAATTAAAATATTTCGAAAACTACTTAATGGATTTGACTGATTATTTTTGTTTTAAAGCTTAAACACTCTACTTTTTTTTATTTAGAATGATCAAAAAAAGTTTTTTTGTATTAACAGCAACAAGTACTGTACAACTATGTTTTTCGCCCCATCTTCTAGGACTTGCATGGTACGCAACTGTAACTGTTTATCAAATTGTTAAACATAAAATGGGTTTGATAAACTTGAGTAGAAGAAAAAGTAGGGTCACTCCATCCGCCGGCAGTTCTGCGAAATCACCGTTAAGCCCCCGTCAGACGGCAATAGAAAGTTGCCCCGGGATGAAGAAACTGTAGAAGAAGTAAAAGACATGAGCTTCAAATAAAAAACAATAACTCTGCTGATTAGTAGTACTTTCTAAGTTACCTGAAAAAATTACAACTTTCAGAAAAATCCGGATATCTCCTAAACCAAAAGTAAAAATATAAAAAAATAAAATAGAAAATATTCATTGAAACTGAGGCAAAGATGGGGAAAAAAAACATAGTTGTACATTTGTTGTTGCTGTTAATAAAAAAATACTGTTTTTAATCATTCTTAATACAAAAAAAAGTAGAGAATGTTTAGGCTTTAAAACAAAAAAGAATCAGTCAAATCCATTAAGTAGTTTTCGAAATATTTGAATTTCAAAAATGGCAATTTTTTAGGTGTCCCGAATTTAAAGTCTGGCAGTGTATTTTATTTATAAACTATAGTTTTATCTTTTAAAGCATTAACTCTGTATGCAGGGGCGTCTCCAGGCTTGCCGCCCATGCCAAACTTAAAAAACAAAAAAAGGTCCTTACCTCTGAAAAAAAGCTTTACCTTTGACAGAAACTTTGATGACTAAAAAAAATGACCGCCTGAGCAGGGGCGAAACTGACCCGTGCTGTTCAAACGCGCATGCCGTATGGAAAATAATAAGATTTTATAGACCATTAGATATTATGATAGTCGATCGATCGATCACAAAGAAAATGCAATAAAAGTCAAATAAATTTTTATATGAATACGAATCTTATTATATATGTGTGGTGCCGCGAAAAGGTACCTTAAGCATAAAAAGTAGATTTCGAGAAAAACGAGTTTGAAGTTGGGATAAATTAAGGATGTAATTTCGTTTACTACACATCACTTATAGCTGCAGTTTATTTTTTTTAAGACTAATTCAACCATCCTGATTACGAAAATAGTAATCACTCTTTGCAGAAATGCACCGTTCTCCCGTGGTCGACACAATATTTTTTATCATTTATAATAAAAATTTTAAACCTAATTTAGTTATTTATGATTCATTTTGGTCCAAAATCGGCATCGGGGCGTTTTCGGGATCAAAGATTTCAAATTTTTGGTCAAAATAAAAAAAAACAAAATGGCGGCGCCAATATGGCGGACGACTTTTGTAATTTCTGGCCGATTTGAACCAAAATCGGTATCAGGGGGTTTTCGGGGTCGTAGATTACGAATTTTTTGTCAAAATTAAAAAAATCAAAATGTCGGCGCCAATATGGTGGACGACTTTTGTGATTTCTGGCCGATTTGAACCAAAATCGGTATCAGGGGGTTTTCGGGGTCGTAGATTACGAATTGTTTGTTAAAATTAAAAAAATCAAAATGGCGACGCCAATATGGCGGACGACTTTTGTAATTTCTGGCCGATTCGAACCAAAATCGGTATCAGGGGGTTTTCGGGGTCGTAGATTACGAATTTTTGGTCAAAATAAAACATCAAAATGGCGGCGCCAATATGGCGGACGACTTTTGTGATTTCTGGCCGATTCGAACCAAAATCGGTACCAGGGGGTTTTCGGGGTCGTAGATTACGAATTTTTTGTCATAATTACAAAAAATCAAAATGGCGGCGTCAACATGGCGGATGATTTGTGTCATTAATTGCCAATTCGAACCAAAATTGGTATCTGGGGCTTTTCTGTGCCATAGATTAAGAATTTTTGGTCAAAATTAAAAAAATAAAATGGCGGCGCCAATATGGCGGACGACTTTTTGTAAAATATCTTGCTTTAATTAATATGAAATAAAAGCATTCACCCTTAAGTTAGGGGTTGGTATTTTTATTTTTTTTTTGTATATCAAAGATAGAACTTTTTACGCTCTTTAAAATAGAGTGTCGCAAGAGTTGGTGTTTAATTAAAAACAATTGGAGTGGCTGGTAGCTAAGGGTAGAAGTTACAACCACCATGAATTAAACTGAGATTATTTATTTTTATATATTGACATATTTTTCTGAATATTTTATACCAATTCTTTTAAAACATCATCCACCCTTAATTTAAGGGTTGGTATTTAATTTTTATTTCAACCAAAAATATTATTTTTTTAGGCTCTTTTAAATTCGCATCACAAAATGCCAGTTGCTATTCAAGATTCTAAAGTTAGGTTAGCTGGGTCATCAGGGGGTGAAAATTACAGCCCCCAAAATCATATACTTAAATTTCCCTCTTGAGGACCCAAATTAACCTCTTGTTTAGAATTTTTGTATTGTGCTTAGTTTGCGAGATATTTGGGTTGGATCGTTTTTAAAGGATCACCTTGTATATTCTTGAGTAGAGATATTATGGTGCATATATTTTTTGAGTAAAGGTGTTCTGAAGTTAAGATATATTGAGTAGAGATGTTATTATGCTCATCTAATAATTTTATATACTTTTTTTATAATTTTTCTTTTCTAAGCCTTTACAAAAAAAATCATAATAATAAAAACCATTGAAGATATTAATGTTTTTCTTTCACTAATTAACGTAGAAATATACAATGCATCTGAAACCCCAAAAATCAAAAAATCGTATTTTTTTCGTTAAGGTACCTTTTAGCGGCACCACTCATATATGATTCAAATGTGAAAATTATAATAAAAACCCTCCCTGTTCAATACTAATAAAAATAAACATCTGTTTTTATTATACTCTTCGCAAACCATAGAATGGTAGTTTATGATACAAGAATGAAAAATACTGTTTTTTAGGGCGATTACGGAGAGTTCAATCCGAGCTCAGAGAGTGAAGTTGTGAACCGTAATCGCAGTGAAAACAGTCTGCGTCCTTGTATCATGCACTACTTTTTATTCCATTTTAATATTAATAAATATTAAGGTGCCCAGGCAAAATTAAAAAAAGGACTTTTTTAAACTGAAAAAAAAAAGTTGCACCGATAAACACTGTTATTGTATCTATGTTTAAAATACCTTGCCTTTTTGTATAATTTCATTATATTAACGAATTTTATATATTTTTTTTTATATTTTGTTTAACCTCGTACTATTCTACTTAATTAAGCATCCCCTAAGTCCAGGAGTTGTGTGGGCTATTAATAGAGGGAACCACCGGCTTTAATTGACTTTCGAACCAATTTATAGGGAGTGTCCGCTTCACTTACGCTTTCGCCAAATTTCAATTATTAATTAACTGAAAAAGGCAAATCGGCGCCGGTGAGAACCAAACTCACGCTATTTGTGTAGTAAACTCGCCAAGTAGGACGCAGTAGTCCATTTAAACCCAATTTTAAGCATTGATATACGAAAATGTTCTTTGTCACAATCAACGTACGTCAGTGCAAAATCAATATTTTTTTTATTGAATTCACATAAAGTTTTGGTTCAGTGTAAGGTCCCACCACCTATAAATGTTAATTTAGGTCAAAAACCAACCCACAATTTTTTTTTGCTATGACGAGTGGTTAATCAAGTACATATAGTGAGGAGTAGGATTGTTGGGTAGTAGGGATGTTATGCAGTAGAGATGTTACGGAGTAGGGCTGTTGTGGATTAGGGGTGTTATAGTGTAGGGATGTTAGGGAGTAAGGAAATTGGGAGTAGGGATGTTAGTATGCCACAGAGAACAATGAAAATATCTTTGAATTTAAAAAAGTTACATTTTAAAACAAAGTTGCTTATAATTGTAAAATATTATTTAACATTTCATTAGCAAAATGCTTTTGGTCTGAAAATAAAACTTAATGTATTTTTTATGAGATCGTGTCTACCGTATTTAATATATATATTTTTTAAGCTTGAAGCTTGCTTAAAGGCTGCTAATCCTACTTTAATTAGATTTTATTTATGCCTTCATGTGGGTGGAAATAATATAGGGGAGAGTGGGTATGTTTCGACCAGTGGGAGGATTCAACCATTTGATTTTATTTAAAAACTATTTAAATTTTGCGTGCTTACAGTAGTGCCAACTAATAAGTTTAGTGGCTATAGTGCCTTGGTAAAGTTTGGTCAAAGTCGGAAAAGTCTAAGAAAAATTACGAAAAAATAATTTTTTTGTGTAAGTGAGGTAACGTTTTGGTTCTACATTTTTTTAATAATTTTTTTCTAGTGGTAAAATCTATTCAAAATCGGTTTTATATGATTAAACAAGTGTTTTGTTGGCTTCCTTTCATGCACTGAACCTAACCCAATTCGTTTATCATCATATTATTTAAAATATGAGCATATAGGGATGATTTGACCACTGGATGGAACATTTGAAAAATTAAAATAATATTAAAAATCCAATCCGTTTTTTAGTTTTCCAATATACTTTTAATATTGGTTCGTATTTTCAGATTACGTGCTACTTACTAGGTAGTTTTGTATTGTTTTTTATTTATATTAGTTGAATAATTTCTGGTTCCTTTTAATATTAGTCTAATATTATTTGTTCATGTTCTAGTTATTTTTAATAAAAGATTAATAATTTTTGGTTCAATTTAATATGGGTTCTATATTTTTATAACTATATTAGAACTATATTGTAAAGTTTTAATAGTAAATTTTAAATATTTTAATAAAATTTATAATTTTATTTACCCTGGTTTAATCATCCCCACCATCTAGGCGTCAGCCAAGCAGGTTAATTTACGGGAGGGCAATATCGGTTTACCCATGAGTGCCATACAAGGTTTTATCCAATAAATAGCTTAGGAATTCATATTTTTATTAAAAATTTTAATGACATTTACAAGAAAATAATTTGACAAGTGACAGTTGAGTGGGTAAAATAAATAATTATCCGCTCAATAAAGCAAAAGCCACGCGGGGGTTATTATTGAGTTTATCCATTTAAAATAAAGCTGGTTATTGTCTTATTATCTGTATGTATTGGATAAAAATAGTTTTTTATTCGATCGTATCTAAAAGGCTCACTTTTTTATAACAAACCTGTAAGAAAAGTTTAATTTTTCGGTCTAGGCCGCAAAAGTAAAAGAGTCGACGTTGATTGGTTAATTGACATTGAAACTGTTGACATTTGAATTCTAACCTAAAATCTTTTGTCAAAAATACAAATGTATTTATTATCACAATCGCTCTCCGACTTCGGATATCAATCGCCCTAAAACTTTATTTATCCAATACATACAGATAATAAGACAATTACCAGCTTTATTTTAAATAGGTAAACTCAATAATAACCCCCGCGTGGCTTTTACTTTATTGAGTGGATAATTACTTATTTTACCCACTCAACTGTCACTTGTCAAATTATTTTATTGCAAATGTCATTAAAATTTTTAATAAAAATATGAATTATTAAGCTATATATTGGATAAAACCTTGTATGGCACTCATGGGTAAACCGATATTGCCCCCTCGAAAATTAACCTGCTTGGCTGACGCCTCGCAGGTTAATTTTCTCATGAGCAATATCTTACTTTACCCACTAGTACCATAAATAACTCTTTCCGTCTTTGTATCATATAAGCAGTAGTTTATGCATAAACTACTACACACCGTTGCAATGCCGAGTCACTTTAGATAATTTTAAAATCGAACTACAGGAAATATCAAGTATTTTCCCAGTTTTCGGGCAGTTCATTTCGACACTGCAAAAACAAAATAAAAACTAGACATCCAGCAATAAATTATTTTAGTTATTTTATTTATTCGAGAACAAATACCAAAAGCAGTGCATTTATAGGATTCTTTTTAAAGGAACATTTTTAAACGTATCGATTTGTTTCATGATATTATACAGTCTGTTCCAGAACTCGCGTACCGAAATTTAAGAGGTGATTCTACATCCAAAAATATGAAAAAAGGTTTCTATAAAGGTTGGTCCGGAAATGAGCCCTAAGGGAGCTACGGCCCTTCGAAGATGACGTATTGAATGGGGAACAAAAAAAAGCACCAATAAAATTTTAATGCTGCAGGGTGATTCTTCATTTAAAACTGAGCAAAAAAGTATTATACACCAAAACACCTAAATTTAATATTAAAGGAGTAATAGCCTTTTAAAAAGTAACGTTTTTGGTGGCACAAAATGTTACTTCCTCTTAATTGCATTTTTTTTTGATAACGGTTGCTCCTACAGTGTTACACTATATGATATTTTATATGTATTTTTACTCTAGAAATCTATATTTTTTACAACAAATCTAAAAAACATACACATAGAAAAGTTTGGGGCAAAAATGTTTTAAGCCTCATATATTTTGTCCGTCTGGGCACGCCTCTGGATAAATTAAAAAAATAAATTAACATAAACTTATTGCCCTTATTAATACTAGTATACATGCAAAAGCTCGCCGCTCTAGCTTAAACGGTACCCGAGTTATTAATTAAAAACCTTATTTTTATTACAATTTTAAAGGGCCCTAGATCCCTTAGGGCTCATTTCCGGACCAACCTTTATAGGAACTTTTTTTATATTTTTGGATCTAGAATCACCTCTTAAATTTTGGCATGCCAGTTATGGATCACCCTGTATATAGTTCAACTCATTTATAATGCTTCACATTCCGTTGTATAATATTTACAGGAGATAGAATAGTATATTGGAATAGACAATATTCCGCGCAAGCGGAAAGTTTGTCATACGAGCCGGCAGGCGAGTATGAGGGTCCCGCGAGCGCGGAATGACTATTCCACACGTGTTGTAGACTATGCTTTTTCTTCGACTGCATATATGAAACACTGTATGGCTTTAAACTGCGGACCAGGTTAAAAACAATGTTTTTTGTGACTCGACTTTGTTAATGCAACAAAACATATTTTTAAATAGAGCAATTAATGTTATTTAATAATTTTATCAAATCAGTACTTAAAAAAGATTTTTATTTAATGTTAGCACAGATTTACAAATTATAAAGCAAAAATTGAAGGTTATGTCAGATTGTTGTGACAGATATCAGGTTTAAATATTTAACAATAGATGGAGCAGTTTTAATTTTTTGAACTAAATTGATAAAAAACTGGTCAAATATTAAGAAAAACTAATGAATGAATGATTTTTTTTTTTAATTTTAGCTTCAATAACCCTTACTTTATTTTTTACCAGTCTTTTAAATTGCTTGTAATTTTTAGTATTTTTTATATTTACAGGTAGTATATTATATAATTTAGCACCTTTCGAGAATAAAGTTTTTTGCGAAAATACTTTTCTAAATAAAGGAGTAATTAAGTTTTGATGTGTACGATACCTTGAAAATTGATCATGATTAACATATTGTGTGGGCAATGGTTTGAAAACGTATAGGGGACACCGATAAATATATAAATGTCTTACTTTACCCACTAGTACCATAAATAACTCTTTCCGTCTTTGTATCATATAAGCAGTAGTTTATGCATAAACTACTACACACCGTTGCAATGCCGAGTCACTCTAGATAATTTTAAAATCGAACTACAGGAAATATCAAGTATTTTCCCAGTTTTCGGGCAGTTCATTTCGACACTGCAAAAACAAAATAAAAACTAGACATCCAGCAATAAATTATTTTAGTTATTTTATTTATTCGAGAACAAATACCAAAAGCAGTGCATTTATAGGATTCTTTTTAAAGGAACATTTTTAAACGTATCGATTTGTTTCATGATATTATATATAGTTCAACTCATTTATAATGCTTCACATTCCGTTGTATAATATTTACAGGAGAATAGTATATTGGAATAGACAATATTCCGCGCTAGCGGAAAGTTTGTCATACGAGCCGGCAGGCGAGTATGACGGTCCCGCGAGCGTGGAATGACTATTCCACACGTGTTGTAGACTATGCTTTTTCTTCGACTGCATATATGAAACACTGTATGGCTTTAAACTGCGGACCAGGTTAAAAACAATGTTTTTTGTGACTCGACTTTGTTAATGCAACAAAACACATATTTTTAAATAGAGCAATTAATGTTATTTAATAATTTTATCAAATCAGTACTTAAAAAAGATTTTTATTTAATGTTAGCAGAGATTTACAAATTATAAAGCAAAAATTGAAGGTTATGTCAGATTGTTGTGACAGATATCAGGTTTAAATATTTAACAATAGATGGAGCAGTTTTAATTTTTTGAACTAAATTGATAAAAAACTGGTCAAATATTAAGAAAAACTAATGAATGAATGAATTTTTTTTTTTAATTTTAGCTTCAATAACCCTTACTTTATTTTTTACCAGTCTTTTAAATTGCTTATAATTTT
Source organism: Brachypterus glaber (assembly GCA_958510825.1). NCBI lineage: Eukaryota > Metazoa > Arthropoda > Insecta > Coleoptera > Kateretidae > Brachypterus > Brachypterus glaber. The sequence goes on along the minus strand of OY294044.1, from coordinate 4,435,647 downwards.
TAGTATTTTTTATATTTACAGGTAGTATATTATATAATTTAGCACCTTTCCAGAATAAAGTTTTTTGCGAAAATACTTTTCTAAATAAAGGAGTAATTAAGTTTTGATGTGTACGATACCTTGAAAATTGATCATGATTAACATATTGTGTGGGCAATGGTTTGAAAACGTATAGGGGACACCGATAAATATATAATTGTCTTATGTTTAAAATATTTGATTCAGCATAGAGGGAGCTAGTGGGATACAGTTTCGGTTTTCTAAATATTATCTTTAATATTGTATTTTGTATTGTTTGTAAGTTTTCTAAAGAACTTTTATAGATGCCACCTCAAGCTAAAACGCAGTAATTAATGAATGATTCAACTATTCAACTAATGAATTATACAGATTTTTACGATTTAAAATTTCTTTTAATAAATAAAATATTCGAATAAATTTTCTTATTTTATTACTAATTTATTCAGTATGGTCAATCCACTTTAAATATTGATCAACAATTGTTCCTAGATATTTGAAAATCTACCGTATGCTTTGTTTGAAACGTGAACCAACTAAGGTGAGGGGCTGGTGGGGAGTGACTATTGTTTACACTTACTACGCGTAGAGAGAAAGAATGTGTAAACTCACATTCTAATGTCGTAAACTTTGTCAAGCAATGCAGTGTTGCCGGTTGCAACACCTGCTTTAGATATTTTATTGTAAATTTTAAGAAATATTAGTTTTACTTGAGTTTTATATGAACTAGTAGTTTTAATAAATTTAATTATATTACATTATCAAACATAATTATAGTGTCGTAGTATAGTAGTTTTTTAAAATTTTAATGTAGGCATAAAGGTTTATCATAATGATAAAGTGAAAATTACGCAACATCGCTCTGGTCACCAGAAGGTTAAAACTAGCGATACTTATGTTTAAGCAGTATCGCGTACGTTTATGTAAACAAACAAACAAAAAGATGACACCTTCATAAACATTGGTCTGAAATAACTTTTTGAGGTAAAAGTTCTTTGATATAAAGTATAAAGTTTAGTTATTAAAAAACTGTAGTTTTCAATCCAGTATTAATCTACTTACTATAAAATTGAGTTACCAAGAAATTTATATTATTAAATTAGATATTGTTTACTATATGACTTTCAATCGTGTTTACTAACTTCACAAAGAATGTAGGCTAATCTTTTTACATCTTTTATATGTACTACACTGACTATTTCACAAACAATATATAGTCCAATCAAAACCTTGCATTTTTAGATTCTTGACCAATCAGATCAAAATGAATCTGATAATTTTTGCACATGTGCAATTATCACTTGGTTACTATGGAAACAAGAAACTGACATTTTCTGACATCTTAATAAATTTTATATTTTTGCAAAATGTGTTTTTAATTTGTGAAGCTTATCTTTAGTTGATTTATTTTTATTGATAAGCAATATAAATGCTTATTTTATTACCAAAAAATCCTAGGTATAAACCCTAATTAATTTTACAAGAAATGGATCACTCGTCAAGAAAGAAAATATAAGAAAAAACAAATATTTTAAAAGATATTCAACATATAAAAAAAATACAAGATATTCCAAAATATAATCTTAAGATTATAGAAGCATTTTCCAATTACGTATTTTTTTTAATTTAGATTTAAAATAATTTAAAGAGACTATAGTATATTCAATTTCAAGATTCAGTGGGCGTAAACAAACGCATGTGAATAGAACAGATTTATTGACAGGGTAGGACTCAAAATAAGGAAACTTCTATATGACGGTCCATTGCAATGCATCGCACGTTCGTCGCATGTGTTCCCGTACTGACCAGCAAAATAATATATAATGCTGACCTGCACAGAAAACCCACCTGCTGACCTGTTTAACTTTCTACATCCCTACTCTCGCAACATTCGAGTGTCTTAACCAATAAAGCCACGCGCCCGCTGCCGTGGTACGCGATTCTTTTGTTTACCTCCACTTCATATTGAAGTTTAATTTACTATATGTATATTATTATATTATTCACATTGAATAATATTATACGTTAGTTTCGAATTTCCCAAAATCGTGCAAATAGTGCAAATGTCCGTCTGTCCGTCCGTCTGTCCGATGTCACGATTTTTGTAGACACGATAACTTCAGAACGAATTATCCGATCGACTCGAAATTTTCAGGAAAAACCAAGTTCTATGAGGGGAAGATCCCTATTGTTTTTCAAAATAATCCCCCCCAGCTGTAGTATTTTGTTTTTCAGTATTTCTCTTTATTTATTTATTTAGTACTTTTAAAGTCATTCCGTGACCTTATTTAAGGTATTTTGTACCATATTAGATCGTCTAACAATACTAGTAATTTTGAAGTGATATAAGATTTCATACCTAAAACTAATTAATAATTAAATATTTATAATTGTTGTTATTACTTTATTATTTACCAAAAAGTACCTCAAAATATTCTTTTTATAAAATGTAATGACAGTTTCTATAGGTTAAGTTTTATGAACATGCTTGTAAGCCTAGCGCAGTACCGCGCTAGTCAGTACTGCAGTAAGTGACTAAAATATTGACAGAAGCATAATTTTCAATTTAAAAATGGACAAAAAAGGTTTTAGTTTAGCAATTGAGAATGGAATTAACTTTTTTGGTGCAAATTAAAAAACAATAAATTAAATTATCTATTACATCTAAAAAATTCTTAAAAAAGTCAAAACAGTTTAAGCAGTGCCGTGGACAAAATGGGTAACTTTTTAAATAAAATATAAAGTAAGGTTAAACTGGTTAAATTATGTAAAGTATAAGTCCCCAATATCGCTCAATATATCGTCGGCTTACAAGTAAAAGGCACTAAGTCACTTTTTTGCAAAAATGGGATTTTAATGGCACTGTAATTAATGATCTATGTATAGGTAAACCGAACTAACTTCTAGGTGGACTGCCAAGGGAGTTACCTACTATACAAAACGCACCAATTTGATTTTGATTAAAATTTTATCTGGCAATAGGCACTAAGTCACTTAGTGCACTTAGTGCGTTTTACTTGTAGATTATTTTAAATGTTTCTGCACTAAGCGACTTTCTAAAAAGAGTTAATTTATAAAAATATGATTGCTTGAAACATTTATATGATACAATATCGCGTTATTTATTGTACTGACAAACGCATTCAAATTTTGCTATGTTAAAGTTGATGGAATAGAGACAGAACAGATAAACAAAACTTTACCTGTAAAATGACAATGCTTTTTACGTGTACTTTTGATGTGTAGGTAATAATTTAATTTTCATTTGCATTGGTTTTTTTTATTATCAGATAATATTTCAAAACTAAATTTGAAGCCTTCACACTAAGTTCAAATTCTCGGTGCATTTCTGAGGGGTGTTGCACCATGAAGTGTTTTATCATTAATAATGATTCATTATAATTATTGACTTTAGGAGATGCTTCTTTGCCGGCACAGCCGATGGCCTCTGAAAACTGTCTTAGTTCTGGCATAGTAAGCAGTTTCATATAATTAATACTAATTAATTATTATTATTAATGTTGGAAACGTTCTTTAAACAATCAAAAAGTCCAAACCCTTCTTTTAAAAATCTAGTTTTAAAAAATTTATGTAAACATCTTGTTTTCTACTTTATAGTTATAGATTAGGTTTAATTAATAGAAGGGTTTTAATTTTAAATAGTTGTTTTTTGTATTATTTTATTGACTTAGTGCTCTTTACTTGTAAGCCGACGTCGTGGGCCTACAAGTAAAAGGCACTAAGTCCATGTCTTTTTTCAAATTTAGTTGAATTAAACTACTTCAATTTTTCTTTATTTAACTGCAAATGAGACATTATTATGTCCAAACATGTCATTGCAATTTGAGGTAGTTTTTTTCCAAAAACAATTATTACAAAAATTAAAAAACAACAATGAAAGTTAAATTTGTCAATATCTCAAAACCATGTTTTTGGACTTAGTCCTCTTTACTTGTAAGCCGACGATATTAAACCCTTAGAAAAGTCAGTGGTGTCTCAACAATTAGGTAAAAAGGGGAAAATAAAAAAATATATAATTTTTTTCGTACTCCATTGACTTCTAAAATAAAGTTTTTATTATTCTAAGGAACTCAGTTCAAGTTCCATCTAAACATCTTGTTTCGTTCAGGAGTTATACCAAAAGATGAATCCGCAAAACGCGGTTTTTGTTAAGCTCTAGCTCGAAAACTGTAAGACTTAGAGCTTTGTGCCCATGTTGACTTTTAATCAGTCAATGGAGATTTCTCCCGTCAGATTAGACAGGGACAAAAGTTCTACCCAAAAAGGATAGAAGACATACATACACTCCCACTTCCACCCCCAGGTAGCAAAATAACATGACATTCACGTGAAAGCCACGTTAATATGTGACATGTGATGTTAAGATTGTAGTCTCATTTAACAAGAATGTAGCATGGTGGGGATGTCCTAAGTCCGCCCCTAATAACATAATATAATGTGTATACAATTTCCTTATAATAATTTACTCTATCAACATTATCTTATATCGATTTTTTAGCTTCGAACGTCGGTGAGAAGCAAAATAACATGACATTCACGTGAAAGCCACGTTAATATGTGACATGAGATATATTCACAGCGTTGCTAAATATTTGTTATTAAATAACATGGTTGTCACGTCACACGTGTTACGTTGCAAAAGTGATGTTAATTTCTTGTAATATAACATCCCTTGCTACCTGGGCCCAACCAAACTTTTAAAAAATATATTTGATACAATAGGTGGACCCCTATTAACCTTTATCAATATGTCATTAAAAAAAGGTGTTGTCCCCAAAGTGCTTAAACGTAGCTGTATAACACCAATTCCAAAAATTGTTAATACAAACGAAGCTATTAATTTTAGACCCATAAATACCCTTCCCACTGTGGAAAAATTATTAGAGAGAGTTGTTTATAAACAATTAGTTGAGTATTTTGAAAAAAATAAATTATTTTTCGAAAATCAGTCTGGATTCAGGGCCAGACACTCTTGTGAGACCTCCCTACAACTGACTATCACTGAGTTTTTTAAAATGTTAGATAAACATAAATTTATTATAGCTGTCTTCATTGACCTAAAGAGAGCATTTGAAACAATAGATCGTAAAATTTTAATAAAGAAATTAAAATATTATGGCGTTACTGGTGATGTAATAGAGTGGATTATAAATTACCTTAGTGATAGACAGCAGTTTACAAGGGTGGATGGAGCTGAATCCTCTGATATTGACATCGAACTAGGTGTACCACAGGGGAGCATATTGGGACCACTGTTGTTCATCATATACATTAATGATATTAATTCTAAACTATTATACGACTTTTTGAACCTGTATGCCGATGACACACTGATCGCAATATGCTCTTCCAACCTGATTGATGCAATAAACAGAATGAATGAATTATTAAAAGCACTAGAGGGCTATTTTAAAATAAATAAGTTAAAACTTAACCCTAATAAAACAAAGGCCATGGTAATTGCTGGTCCGCGTGTGGTCAAAAATATCAACACTGAAAATATCAATCTGTATGTTGAAAATGAAAAAATTGAAATTGTTTCAGAAATAAAGTACTTAGGCGTGGTAGTAGATAATTCTTTAGCATTTAAAAAACATTTTGAATACATCAAGAAAAAAATTTCAAAAAAATTATTTTGTTTCTCAAGGATTTCCGCAAATTTAGATTTAAAAACTAGGATTAACGTTTACAATGCAATAATATTACCGCATTTTGATTTCTGTGCTACGATTTTGTACCTTTTGGATATTAGCAGTAGGGCTGAATTGCAGAGGCTTCAGAATCGCGGCATGCGAATCATTCTCAGATGTAGTATGTTAACGCCAATCAGTGTAATGCTTAATACTTTACAGTGGTTTAATATAAATGTAAAAACATACTACTGTTCAATGGTATTCATATATAAAGTATTAAATGGCTTGACGCCTACGTATTTTAATAAATTTATAACTTTTAATAATGAAATTCATGATCATTATACCAGATCAAATGCAAATATTCACATTGTTAGAACAAATAATAATAGAACTATGAATAACCTATTTTTCAAAGCACTCAATGAATATAACAAGTTACCACTAGAAATTAAAAGCTCTGTATCTCTGAATTCATTCAAACATAAACTGAAAAATACATTGGTTACTTAATTTTAATTTGTGGTATGTATATTGAATTTTAAATTATGATATGTATATTTAAAATAGTATATTATATTGTGATATATTAGCAAGAATGTATTAGGTTACCTATTTTGAAATAAATATTTTATTTATTATTAACAAATTCTGTATTTGTTCTTTGTTGAACAAATACAATATTTACTTGGCCGGGCGAAAAGTGTAACTATATTATTTTTATTAAAGAAATTACTGGCGCCATCTAAATTTTAGTAGAATTATCTTATTCTACAGATTCACATTAGCTATGTTCGTTTGTGCCGCTCAGTGCTACACTTTCCGGCCAACCAAATAAATACTTTATTTGTTGTATGAAAAACAAATACAGTATTTATTTGGTTGGCTGGAAAGTGTAGCACAAATGAGATAGAGATAGGGTAGACGTCTTTTGTTTCATAATTCTAGTTGTAGAGAGCTCCATAGGGAACTACAACATATTTAAAACTCAGCATATTTAACCGGGGGCCATTTACTATAAGAAATGTACGTGGTCCTTTATTAATAAACGCCAATTGATATTCACAAAAGCATACTGTTTTCAAATTTAATAAAAGCTTGTGTTAATTTCTTAGGCAAAGTTCTGATTTTTAAAGGTAAGGAATTAAATTACCTCTACAATTCAAAGAACGTATAAAATTCTCCAGCATTAAATTTTTCAGAATAAATTTGATGTATAAATGATTCTGCAGAATCAGATTTGATAAGTTTATTTTTTAAAAGCTTCATTAGTTAAAAAAAATTATTCATGACCCCTATAACCAAAAATATAGGACTTTAAGGTACCTAATATTGTGTATTTTTACGTAATCTCTTTCATTTATTTGATCATTTGTTAAAGCATTTTTAAAGAAAATTTAACAGTCAAAACCTATGAGTGGTTTTGTATAATAGTTATGATATAGTATATTACATAACTAGTGTGGAAAGTGACATTTTTCACGCAAGTGGGAAGGTTTACGAACGAGACGACTGGCGAGTAATGAAACACTACGAGTGTAATAAATAAACTTTCCAACGAGTTATGTACACTATTTTTCCTACGATCCCGAAAAAATATAAAGTTTCTTAATTTATTATTTTCTAATTTTTATTATTTCTTTCGAGAGTTTTTGAGAAAAGCAAAGCACAAAATAGCATAAAGGAAAAGACCGTGTATTTTGATGTTTTTTATAAAGGTAACTAAATCATAAATTAAGTAACTATTATAAAATCTCAAGTTATATTGGTCAAAATAGTAAGGTTATAACTATATATAGTTTTTATTTTTGACATGAAAAATAGAAATATTTGTATTGAAAACATAAAAAATATTAAAAAAGTCTGTAATGAAAGGTGGAAAATGGTATACAGAACGAGGTGAGTAAAATTCGGAGAATTTACAACGTAAATGTCTATATAAAATTAGGCAAACCTACATACATAAATATCAAACTAGGGTGATATAAAAATATCAAACTAATGTGATATGAGGTGTTTTATAAAGAACAAAAGAGTGTGCTAAATGTCATTTTCAAAGGGGGTCGTAGGAAAATAAAATACAAAGTCGTAACATTTTAAGAAAGCGAATGAGGTTCGTATCAAGTAGTTCCCTATAATGTCTGGGGAATTGGTCAGTTGCGGAATATCTAGTCATTTCGCACATTGCCGGATTGTTTACATTGCCAGTAACATATACTTTAACCTGGTTTAAAAGAGCCCAAAAAAGCCCAAAAGGTTTTAATCAGAGAATATTTATAATAATATAAATAAGTTTATTTAAGTAGGTATATGTATTTTGTTTATTTTTATTTAGAAGAATTATTTGTTTATATCCAACTAGGATGTGCAAAGTTAATATTATAACCTTCTTTTGGAATAGCAACCAATTATAATTATAATAAAATAATATTGAAATAAACAAAATACATACACTGGTCGAAAAAAAAACATATGCCTCCATTTTGTCTGATATATAATTTTGGATGTACTTTTTGATGCTGAACACGAATTTGACCTTCATTTGTTAAGTTTGGTTCGAGATTCTGAGATAAATGCTACTGCTTTTTGAAAAAAAAAAAGTTAAATATTGTTGTAAGTATTTCCCTTAAAAAATTTAACGCCACTTAATATGCAAGTATAGCTAAAACCCTTAAAAAATTGGCAACGTCGTAATATTAAGTATATGTTCTTTATCAAAATAAAGCATCGTATATAACCACCAGTGTCGTACTGCGTACGTACGTACGTACAGGTTTAATTTGAGTAAAAAAAATATTTCTCAAAAACGGCCGCTACGATTTTTTTTCTTTTTCCAAGAAACTTCAACTTTCACTTTACCCTGTTCGTGATTTATTTTTTGTAACTTATTTTTATATCACCCTGTATAACTTCTAGATTAAATAATATGTTTTCTTTGCGTTTTTATCTATAAACCACATTTTAGATTTTAAGCTTTCACGGCCATTAAGATATAAAGAACTTTCACTTTCGGGTTTGGACCGTGTTAATGGATTTTCACTTTCCGAAGTTTCGTCAGTTTCAGATTAATCCCTGAAGATGTCTCTAGTAGTAAGAGACGAAACGTCGGAAAGTGAAAATCCATTAACACGGTCTAAACCCGAAAGTGAAAATTCTTTATATAAACCACATGTTACTTTCTTGTATTATCTTGTACATCCACAAACTCAATAGAGTTGCTGTTTTGTATTCTTATGTAATAATAATAATTTTGACGGTGTTTGTCGTCAAGAAACTATCCTATTCCATATTGATGTGCGTCTGAACCTGTATTCAGCATTCTTATCGCTTAAATATCCCAAATATCCCGCCCTTAGTAAATAGTTTGCTTATGTAATAAGTAACCTTCGTGCCAAGTTTGAAATCTTTATCATTACTCCTTTAAAGTTTAATGTAGTTTTGGTAGTAACGAGCACGTACATTAGGGTGTTTCAGAAAAAATCATTCGAGTTATATCAAAACAATGCACAGTGGGCCAGGAAAAAAAACAGGGACAAAATTCTGAGTTTTTGCATACGAATATTTTTGATACCGCTGATTTCAAATAAAATAACGAAAAAATTAAAAAAACTTTTTCCGTGCCATTAGGGTGGTCCAAAATTTTGTTTTTTTTTTCTTTCTAAAAATGTGTCAAATGGCTTCTTTTAATTATGTTGATGTAGACCAATATCCACAACTCAAAAATTCAAAATGGGGGAGTCAATATGACGCAACGGTTTTTAACCCTTAATTGTATTTGCATGAAATTACAGCTATTTTTTTTTTGGAAAGTCATCATTTTTGGAGAAATTAGCCCTAATTTTGTACAAGGTTAAGGTTGACTCCGCCATTTTAAATTTTTAAGTTATGGACATTGGTCTACATCAACATAATCAAAAGAAGCCATTTTAAATTTTGGACCACCCTAATATCGCGGATTTTTTTTTTATTTTTTTTTATTTTTTTCGAAATGATCAAAATTTGCGTTACGTAATACTTGACCGTTCCCTAAAGGCTTCTTTTAGTAATATTAATAAGGGCCTGCTTTTTTGCATAGGGCCATTTTTTGCACCGTTGATTACGAAAAGAATAATTTAAAAAATGCTGAAATTTGGCATTAAGGCTTCTTTTGGTAATATTATTAAGGACCACTACGCAAAAATTTAAAATTTAAAATGGCGGAATAAATATGGCCGATTTATTTTTAAAATTTTGCCAAAATTAACTAAAATAAGGCAAAAAATAAACAAAAATTTGGAGATACAACCCAATCTGTTTTGGGTTATTTTCCTTATATACTACTAATTACTGTAATTTTTTTTAAAAATTTAATTTTGAAAAAACAATATTAAAAAATTGACAAAATATAAGTAATTATTCATCTATTAAACAAAATTATCTAAAATAATCACAGATTTACGAAAAAAAAACTATTTAGTCCTATACATAATTTATTTTTAATATTTAACAAAGAACAACCGTAATAGAAAACATCCAAAATGGCCCCAGAAAAAAATGTGACAAAAGTCAGTTTTTTTTGAGTAGGGCTATTTTTTGCACCACTGATACAAAAAAAATAATGAAAAATTCGCGTCGCGTCGGTTAATTTTTTTTCCAAAAGTTCGATTTAGCTGAAATTTGGTATAAATCCTTCTGTTGGCAGTCTAAATCCGGACCAATACGAGAAAACTTAAAATTCAAAATGGCGGAATGAATATGGCCGATTGTGCGCTATGTCTCAAGATTTTCAGGGTCAAGAATTTTTTTCATTTCCATATTCGTTTTTAGTGACTAAAAATACGTAGAAAAAATGTAGTCTGGTTTCTAAAAACGGACTATTTATTATTTTTTTTTGATCCTGTGTACTTTTTCCATAATCAGCACCAAAAATACACTGATTACATTTAAGACAATTTTTTTGTCGTAGTCCTGTGTAATTTGTTTGAGAGAACTTATATTTTTGATTTTTGTTTAACCATATTTGATAATGACCCCTAAACTCGGTGCATTATCTATCTGAGTAACAAATTAAATCAAGGAAGCTATGATTAGTGGTTTAAAAATGACTTTTAGTGATATTTTTGTTGTCCATTGTGCTTTTGACAATTTTTAACATTTGGGTTAAATTTACTGACATTTTACGTCTGAAAAATAATAAAATAAACTTTTTAAAAAGTGAAAGCTTGTTTAAAATTATAATGAAAGTAAATTTTTATTCACAATGTGATTAAAATAAAATTTTACGTTACCTAAGCTGGTGATCGATACTTTAAATTATATTTTTTGAATAAAATTATAGACCAGTATTATTTTAACTTAAAAATTTTCTGTCACAGCGTTTACATTAAAATTTTATTGAGCACTGCATTATATTGCTTCATTTAAACAAAATATTTATAGATTGATGCTTTAGTTTCCTTTTTAAGGACTTTTGTTTTCATTTCTTCTTGCTCCAGCAACTTATTTGGATTTTTTTTATAAACGTCAAAATGAAGTTTTGATTGACAATGAAGCTGAAACAAGATAGCAACCTTACATAGGGAACTAAATTTATTCTGCCAACCATACAACAAGAAACAAATGATCATCAACTCAGATAGATAACACAGCCCCACAAAAAAAAAAAAAGTCTGGATCTCTAGACCAGACATGTGTATCCTTATGTATTTTTGCCCGCTGAATCCGAATCCGAGGTCAGAAAAAGCCCTACACCCCAGGAATTGGCCCCAGAGGCCGAAAATGGCCGCTGAAAGGTGTGAAACGGGAATTCCGGCATGACGGATGCTCAGGGCAGGTTGAGATTGCATTCTCAAGGCAAAGTCGAATTAGTGGCTAACGGTGGTTAGATCCGACAGGCATCGCGGCCCCCGAGGCCGGAAAATGGGCCCTTGGGGCCCGAAAAATCGAGATTTTCAGTCGGGATCGTAGTACTTGGATTTTCTTGAAACTTCAAACTGCAGCTACGTAAAGAGGCTGGAACCTGTCCCACTGTCGTTTGCGTTTCTGGAGTTTAAAAGTTCATGGAAATTCGAGTACCGTGATTCAGACGTAGGGATATCGGTTTGCGGCCACCGAGCTCCCATTTTCCGGACCCTGGGCATGACTTCCGATGGGCTTTGAACCGTTCCACCATCTTGGGTGTTTCTCAAGTTTAAAAGTCCGTAGAAACCCGAGCGCCGTGATGCCGGCATGAAATTTTGATTTTCTGGACCTAAGGGTCCATTTTCTGGGCCCGGGCATGAATTACAATGGGCCTCGAAATGTTGCTACATTGCCAGTGTTTCCGTGAGTTTTAGAGTCCATAGAAATTTGAGTGCCGTGATGACGACGTGGAAATCTTGATTTTCCCGCCCTGAGGGCCCGTTTTTCGGACCCTGGGTGTGAATTTCAATGGGCCTGGAAGAGGTTCCAGCCTCTTTACGTTGCTGCAGTTTGAAGTTACAAGAAAATCGAAGTGCTGCGATCCCGACGTGAAAATCTCGATTTTTCGGCCCCCAGGGGCCCATTTTCCGGCCTCAGGGGCCGCGATGCCTGTCGGATCTAAGCTCGGTTACCCACTAATTTGACTTTGCCTTGAGAATGCAATCTCAACCTGCCCTGAGCATCCGTCATGCCGGAATTCCCGTTTCACACCTTTCAGCGGCCATTTTCGGCCTCTGGGGCCAATTCCTGGGGTGTAGGGCTTTTTCTGACCTCGGATTCGGATTCAGCGGGCCAAAATACATAAGGATACACATGTCTGGTCTAGAGATCCGGACTTTTTTTTTTGTGGGGCTGTGTAATGCGCGGAGTATATGTTACTAATTATTTAATTTTATCACGCGTCAATAATGGAAATAAAAACGAGTTCCAAGCTTAAATGATAACTATACCTGTTTAAAATTCTTATTATATTTTATGCAAATCGGTTATCGTTTAGATCTTGCAATAGACTCTCAAAAGCTTTTAAAAAATAATTGATTACCCCTTAACTTATATTACTTACAAAAAATAAAATTGAAGGCTTTGGCGGTATCTTTCCCTTTTAATTTTGTTTTAAGTTACTAAATAAGTTACATAGAAGCTATGTCGATTAAATTCTTAGTATTATTATTATTATTATTATTATTATTATTATTATTAGTATTAGTATTATATTAGTATTATTATTAGTATCATTATCTGTCAACTATCCTGAGAATAAATTGTTCCCTGAATTTTAAGCTCAGTCGCAGCGTGATTTTTGTAAGGGACGGGTGTGACCGCTTTGTCGGATTTACTCCAGCATCAGCATCGCAATCATTGATATGCACAGCACTTGAGTAGTTTTATTTTTTATTTTATGTAATGTCGTGAAACTGTTTGTTTAATTGTAAAGTTTTAAGTATTTCGTTGTACACGTGGATATTTTTTTATGAATTTCAAAGAGATAATTTTTTTTATAAGTTGGCGTCTGCACAAACATCACTACAAAGTGAGACGGTGTTGCGTAGGCCAAAAATTATACTAGATCGAGTTGGCCAACTACCCAAAGGGTAAAGCCATAATATATTTCCAATCGTTGTTTATATTTGTTGCATTTATAATAGTAGTTTTAATTTCTTTTATAGTATATTTACAAAAATATTCTAAATTTATTTCTTAAATAAACAACTTATTTGTAATTTTACACATTATTATTATTACAAATATTTCACATATTTACGATAACTATTAAAGTGTTTTTACAAGTTGCAAACAAGAAGTTTACATAATATGTTATATTTTTTTTAAACGCAGTGTAATTTTACATTATTTTTGCGAAATGTTATCGAAATTAAAAATTATTTTGCAAAGTTTATAATTAAATTCAATTTTTTTTGTAAAATTAAAACTAAATTTTACAATTTTACTGCTATATAAGATACATGCAGAAGAGAAAATGAAAAAAAAAATGGTGTGAGTGAAGTTGAAACTACAAATAAAACACATTATAAACTGAAAGTGTTTTTATTACATAAATATTTTAACAAATAATACTACTAAACTAGAATAATTGTCTCTGTGTACAGGGCGTTTTAAATGTACCGCAGTTGCATTTTATCTCGTAAACGGTTAGAGATAATTAAAAATTTTCAAAAGCACGTTGTAAATCTCAATCTATACTATAACTAAGACTGTCTCTATTTGGTATTAACACAAATAAAAACCTATTCTTCTTAAAAAATTTACCTGCCGACAACTCTGCACAACTATGGATATATTAGCCAAATTATAACCTACACCTACAAAAACTACAAAATAACATATAAATAACAAGGATAACTTACTTACCGATTATAACAACACTAAACAAAACACAGCTAAATTAAAAAAAACATTTGCCGGCGTCTGACAACAACGTGCTACGACATCAACTGGTGCAAGGAGGAGCACGCATCAGGCTGTTCCGCTTCGTTGCTAGTCTTATTAAGGTAAATTCACAATAACTTTAGTAATAACGCAATTTTGTTTGTAAAATTAATTAAGTTTTGTTAATTTAAATTAAAAGATAAAAAGTTCTTTAAAATTCATATGTACTTTTACAATGCCTATAGTAAAATTGTTCATGGGTAAAGTAAAAATACTTATTATTGTATAAAACTAACAATAGTTTGCTAAATAACATTAATAAAATGACAATATTTTGTAAAAATATATATATTTTTTATTTTTATAATTGCATTATTATTGCTATTTAAATTTACTAATTATTGTGTTATTTTACCTCTATTTTTTTCAGTGTATAGCCGGTCAAGTAAAATAAATCACAAAATAACGAAAATATAACTGTACAACAACATATGTTACATTTTAAACAACCAGATTCTTACCTTAGCACAGATAATAGATGAACTGGCAAAAAGCAAATGGCAAACATGGCGACAACACAAACCAACATCTTAGCGGCTTTCCTGCGCGATCTTAATTGTCCCTCAGTGCTTGCATTCATGTTCATTGCAAAAGTGTTGACCATTTGGCCACCAGATCTGGGTTTGCCACCTGTTGCATCTGAAATTAAATAATTTACGTTTACATAGTTAAAAAATAACACAGGCCCACAAAAAAAAAATTCTGAGTCTTGGATTCCAATATGATATTCCTATAAAGAACTTTCACTTTCGGGTTTAGACCGTGTTAATGGATTTTCACTTTCCGACGTTTCGTCTCTTACTACTAGAGACATCTTCAGGGATTAATCTGAAACTAAGTTTCGAATCAACTTGTGTCACTATTTATGACGAGTTGTGGTTATTCACCCGTGACGAGGTTTTTCCTATCAAAGACTTCCATATTGCAGGTAAGTGGTAACCAGTGTCCTGATTGATATTGTTAGGATGCTTGATGATTTCTATCGATTCCCGTATCTTCCTTGGCATTTTTCTGTTTTCTGTTAATATTTGTTTTGTTTCAGACAAATTGATTTTATGACCTGTTTCATGTACATGTTCGGCTACTGCCGATAAGGAAATTTGTTTCTTTCTTATATTGCGCTCATGCTCTTGAAGTCTTGTAGAAATTTTTCTCTTAGTTTCACCTATGTAAACCGTACCACAGGAGCAGGGTATTTTATATACGCCTTCTGAACTCAGGGGTATTTTGTCTTTTGTTGAAGTCAAACATTGACCTAATTTTTGGTTGGACCGAAATATAGGCTTAATATTTGACTTCTTCAAAAGTTTACCTATTTTATCCGTGATACCGCTTACATAGGGAAGTATAACTTGTGTCTGTTTGTCATTGTCACTATTGTCCTGTTGTTTGGGTCTGGGATTTCTGTATTTGTATATGGTCTTATTAATGTCTTTTTTGGTATAACCGTTCATGGTCAATGATATTCCTATGTATTTTTTCCCACCGAAACTGAATCCGCACCCCGTTCAACCCCTACACGTCAGGATTTTGACATAATCATAAAAAACACCCGAAAAACTACTGAAACCGCTTAAATCATCTATGCCATACCACTGTCACTCCCCTGTCCCCAAATTGCTAATTCTATAACCCCAGAACCCTATAATCCCCTAACCTCATAATACCATAGCCGCATAACCTCAAAAAGTCGCAAAATGGAAAAAATTATATCAAAGACCTATCCACTGCGGAGAGTATATTATGGGAAACGAAGCAGTACACATATTCTAGACTTGTTTTAAAATCAATTTACAGGATTCCTCAGGCGTGAAGAAATGCAAAATTTTCTTTGGAGCTTTAGGACCCACAGTACAAATTCATACTTTATTAAACTTTTGGTATAGCTACGAACCTATTCTTTATGGAATAATGGTTAGACATTTCATTAAAGTTTAGAATAGCAAACTTGGGTAGTTAGTTTAAGAATACAATTATAAGTAATATAATTTAGATGTTAATTATATACAGGGTGGCCCAACGAAAACGAAACAGAGCCAATATCTCGAGATTTTGTTTGTTTGTTTGTTTAACCTCGTACTATTCTACTTAATCAAGCATCCCCTAAGTCCAGGACTTGTGTGGGCTAGTAGTAGAGGGAACCACCGGCTTATACTGACTTTCGAACCAGTTTCTAGGGAGTGTCCATTTCACTTAGCGCCTTCGCCAAATTTCAATTATTAATTAACTGAAAAAGGCAAGTCGGCGCCAGTGAGAATCGAACTCACGATAGTAGACTTGCTATACATACGCGCTAGCCACTACGCTATGCCTCCCATCCGTCCAAAATATAAAAAACCTAATAAATAGGTCAAATATTATATATCTTACCCCTCCCCCTCAATTACTTTAAAATTTAGGATAATTAATATAATAATTAATTTAGCTTTTTGATTTTTGGGGAATAGGGCTTTGGATCTGACTAAAATTGTTATCTAATTTAGCTGTGACGTTTCGACGATGGATTTTCGTCGTTTTCGAACAGAGAATTAAAGCCAAAGATTAGTCATTGTCACTAACAGTAAACACTCACATAAATAAAACATTATTTAAACAACCTACTGTAGTAGGTTCGGTTGCTGCGTATAGTAAAGTCCACTGTCTTAGTAGGTTCGGAATTCCGATTAACGTAATTTTTTCAGGAAAAATTACTTTTATTATAAGGGCCAATTAAAAAAAAAATAAAAAAAAACTTTTGAATTTTTATTTGTTTTTTTTTAGATTTTTTTTTTGTGTAAAAATTTAGAAAAATTCAGCCTGTTCCAGAACTCGCGTACAGAAATTTGAGGGTATATTAAAAACCCTCTGGAAAATATGAAAAAATGTAAAAAAAAAATCCATCTTCAATACTAATTAAAAAGGAAGCTATTTAATCTGACGAATCCTGTTGGTGATGTTAAATTACTTACAAATTAGTTTTTCCCTACTTATTAGTAACTATGGTTACATTTTAATTGTTGACGCGTGCATTGTTTAAGACTTTCAAACTTAGAATCTTTTTAGGTTATTATATTTTGACAAAACCGACAGAGGCTATCAAATATTCTTTTTTTATAGGGTCACTCCATCCGGCGGTGGTTTTTTGACAATAATAAATATTTATGTCATTAATCACCATGTCAACCTACAGAATATGTACCTGCAATAATTAAATTTGCTTCCATAGCTACAAATTCAACCTTTAATGGTAATTTAACATCAGCAACAGTATTGGTCCACTTAAAGCGTTCTTATTTTTGAATTGAACGATGATGGATTTTTTTTTGAAATTTTTTTCATATTTTCCAGAGGGTTTTTAATATACGCTCAAATTTCTGTACGCGAGTTCTGGAACAGGCTGTATGAATGTTATTTTTTTAAAAATTTGCCAGGTATTTTTGACCAGCTTCTGTCCTAGTATATTATTCCGATGAAATGTTGCAAAGTGTTACTGTAACTGATTTTCTGTTACATATTTCAGGAAAAGGCATATTTTGTAGGTAATAAATTATTAGACATTTCATTAAAGTTTAGAATAGCAAACTTGGGTAGTTAGTTTAAGAATACAATTATAAGTAATATAATTTAGATGTTAATTATATACAGGGTGGCCCAACGAAAACGAAACAGAGCCAATATCTCGAGATTTTGTTTGTTTGTTTGTTTAACCTCGTACTATTCTACTTAATCAAGCATCCCCTAAGTCCAGGACTTGTGTGGGCTAGTAGTAGAGGGAACCACCGGCTTATACTGACTTTCGAACCAGTTTCTAGGGAGTGTCCATTTCACTTAGCGCCTTCGCCAAATTTCAATTATTAATTAACTGAAAAAGGCAAGTCGGCGCCAGTGAGAATCGAACTCACGATAGTAGACTTGCTATACATACGCGCTAGCCACTACGCTATGCCTCCCATCCGTCCAAAATATAAAAAACCTAATAAATAGGTCAAATATTATATATCTTACCCCTCCCCCTCAATTACTTTAAAATTTAGGATAATTAATATAATAATTAATTTAGCTTTTTGATTTTTGGGGAATAGGGCTTTGGATCTGACTAAAATTGTTATCTAATTTAGCTGTGACGTTTCGACGATGGATTTTCGTCGTTTTCGAACAGAGAATTAAAGCCAAAGATTAGTCATTGTCACTAACAGTAAACACTCACATAAATAAAACATTATTTAAACAACCTACTGTAGTAGGTTCGGTTGCTGCGTATAGTAAAGTCCACTGTCTTAGTAGGTTCGGAATTCCGATTAACGTAATTTTTTCAGGAAAAATTACTTTTATTATAAGGGCCAATTAAAAAAAAAATAAAAAAAAACTTTTGAATTTTTATTTGTTTTTTTTTAGATTTTTTTTTTGTGTAAAAATTTAGAAAAATTCAGCCTGTTCCAGAACTCGCGTACAGAAATTTGAGGGTATATTAAAAACCCTCTGGAAAATATGAAAAAATGTAAAAAAAAAATCCATCTTCAATACTAATTAAAAAGGAAGCTATTTAATCTGACGAATCCTGTTGGTGATGTTAAATTACTTACAAATTAGTTTTTCCCTACTTATTAGTAACTATGGTTACATTTTAATTGTTGACGCGTGCATTGTTTAAGACTTTCAAACTTAGAATCTTTTTAGGTTATTATATTTTGACAAAACCGACAGAGGCTATCAAATATTCTTTTTTTATAGGGTCACTCCATCCGGCGGTGGTTTTTTGACAATAATAAATATTTATGTCATTAATCACCATGTCAACCTACAGAATATGTACCTGCAATAATTAAATTTGCTTCCATAGCTACAAATTCAACCTTTAATGGTAATTTAACATCAGCAACAGTATTGGTCCACTTAAAGCGTTCTTATTTTTGAATTGAACGATGATGGATTTTTTTTTGAAATTTTTTTCATATTTTCCAGAGGGTTTTTAATATACGCTCAAATTTCTGTACGCGAGTTCTGGAACAGGCTGTATGAATGTTATTTTTTTAAAAATTTGCCAGGTATTTTTGACCAGCTTCTGTCCTAGTATATTATTCCGATGAAATGTTGCAAAGTGTTACTGTAACTGATTTTCTGTTACATATTTCAGGAAAAGGCATATTTTGTAGGTAATAAATTATGACTAACATACTGTATAACCGGAAGTAAGCCATTCTGAACTTTACAGGAAAGGATACTAGAGAAACTACGGGGGAACAATCCCTTCGTTGAGTTTATTATACACTGTAAAAACTGGATGTAAAATAATGTAAAAATACATGAATTTACATAATACGGAATAGTAAATTTACTATTCTGGACTATGCATAATTCATGAATTTATGTAAAAGAATGTAAAATAATGTAAAAGAATATAAAAGAATATAAAAGAATGTAAAAGAATGTAAAAGAATATAAAAGAATATAAAAGAATGTAAAAGAATGTAAAAGAATGTAAAAGAATGTAAAAGAATGTAAAAGGATGTAAAATAATGTAAAAGAATGTAAAATAATGTAAAAAAATATATTTACATTGATTTACATATTTTTACATGATTTTACAATGTCGGGCTATGTTATTTTAAGACGCGCGTGCGCTTTGGACAATAACCAAGAAGGCGTCGCATCATGAGACGCACCGTTTAATATTGTTATTGTTGGAGAGATAGCGACGCATGCTGCTAGGTTAAAGTGTTAAAAGTGTAAAAAAGGTAAATATTATTTATGAACGATATTTAAATGCTTTATTTGTGGCCTATAATTTACGTTCATTATAAATTACGATCTTTATCAACCAATAGATCTTAATAGAAAGATGTAAGCAGTTTATACTCGTATTAAGGGTGCAAATCGTTTGGTTTATTAAACCAAATGAACTTTACGCTACGATATTTCAAAAAAGCTTTGACACAGAGACTTTTTTAATTTTAATTTTAATTTGGAACAAACATTTTCTAAGTAGTAAATATTTTTTTTTCAAATTTCAAGTCCATTCTGGACTATGTAATTTTTAGCGTTCCGGTCTATGCAAAATATTACCATTCTGGACTATGTAATTTTTACCGTTCCGGTCTATGCAAAATATTACCATTATGGACTATGTAATTTTTACCATGCCGCTCTATGGCAACATATTACCATTTACGGACTATGTAATTTAATGTAATTTATTTTTACCGTGTACTCTTCGCCACCATATAAACTGCAACGGTTTGGGATTATTTGAAATCTTTAGATGTTAAGCTCAGGCCCGTAACTGGGGGGTGCTAGGGGGTGCTCAGCACCCCCTGGACTAATTTTAAGCACCCTCTGGCAAAATAAGCTCTAAGCAAGTGGCAGATTTCGTAAAATGTATGTAAGAAAAATTGAGGGGTAAAGGGAAACTGGTCAGTAAATTGTTTACTTGAGAAAATTTGGAAAGGTTGAGAATTTTTCAGAGGTGAGGACCTTTTTTTTAGTTTTCAGGGTCAGGGGTAAAGCTGTTTTTTTTTGATTTGGGAAATTTCTCAATTTTTAAATTATTAGTTGGGAAATATTTGCTCTGCCCCTCCCCCCCGCAAAAAAAATGCTACGGAGCACCGCTGAAAATATTATAAAAAATTTCTGTCATTTTATTTTAGAGCCCTACCAATAGAGAACCAATTTACGACGAAAAAAAGATTAATTAGACCTTAATTTTTTTTCACTACAACTATGGGAAAAACACTGTTCGCTATATCTCAAGAAAACGAGCTAATCGAGAAAAAGAAAGTAAGGTTTCGAAAACAGTGCATCAAATAGATCTCGAATCAACTAAAATGGAGATTTCTCCCGTTAGATTAGACAGGGACAAAAGTTCTACCCAAAAAGGATAGAAGACATACATGTATACATACACTCCCACTTCCACCCAACCAAACAAATTCTGTATTTGTTCTTTGTTGAACAAATACAATATTTACTTGGCCCGGCGAAAAGTGTAACTATATTATTTTTATTAAAGAAATTACTGGCTAAATTTTAGTAGAATTATCTTATTCTACAGATTCACATAAGCTATGTTCGTTTGTGCAGCTCAGTGCTACACTTTCCGTCCAACCAAATAAATACTTTATTTGTTGTATGAAAAACAATTACAGTATTTATTTTGTTGGCTGGAAAGTGTAGCACAAATGAGATAGAGATAGGGTAGACGTCTTTTGTTTCATAATTCTAGTTGTAGAGAGCTCCATTGTCTTGGAAAATTTTTGAGTGTCGAGCAGTGTTATTAGATATTGCTTTGGGTGCAGAGAACTGTCGGATTAAAAATATGTCAAATAATGGTAAGTTCGAAAGTTCTTAAGCTTCGGTTTCCTTTAAAAGTCGCAGTCGCTGACGACTGCGATCGGGTAGGCGCGACCGGGTAGCCGCGACCGAGTCGTTGAGACATCTCCAATGCATTTTAAATGTCCCTGTTTTCTAGCTGCTACTACTAACTACGCCGTTCGTTTGGTCGCCGGTCGCTTGACCAAACGAGAACAGACGCACGAATTTGACGGTGAAACAGATGGTTTTGCGCTGTGACAAGTGTCTTTCACTGTTTCATTCAATTAGAATTGCTTTAAATCCCTTCACTTCTCTCAGCCAAAACATCTAATTAACTATTACCCTTTTTTCTTCATGACGTATGTTTATAAAATGGCCAGCTAACAGAATCGCGACTGTCGACTGGCGAGACCGACAAAACAGGTAGGGTCGTAACGACCTGGTCGCGGCTACCCGGTCGCAGTCGTCAACGACTGCGACTTTTGGAGGAAACCGAAGCTTTAGTGAAAAAAATATATGCTGTTATCGATTTCGCTAAAATTTGGTATTTTAAGATGCTTTCCCCATTGGCATAAGTTGCCGCGGCATGCTGATTATTATTATACATATTTGTCTTTGAAAATATCATCAGGTTAAGTGCATTTTAATAAAATAGTAATAAATTTTAATGTAAGGCATGTAATAATGGATTTTAAAGTAAAATTAATAATATTGTATTATAATCGAGATTATAATTATATTTTTCTATTTTGCGTCTCTTATAAGGTCATAATCACACGCATTTTGCGTGTTCTTATAGGCCCATAAGAGGTGTCTACTTTTTTTTCTTTTGGGTTGGCACCAGACAAAAGTCGATCTCTTGACGTTTGCCATGCAATTGTGAACGTCGGTTTAAAGTTTAATTTTCTACAAAATGTTGTGTTTAGGTTATGTTTTACCTTGTTAAAATTGTGGCTTGGTTACTTGTAGTGGAAAAGAGAAGAAATGACTATATATCAAAATAATATTCGTTCTTAGAATTTTAAACATTTAAATGTAAGTTTTTTAAAATTTTAGAGCAAAATAGAAAAAATTGTATAAAGCACTCGATTCATAACTATGTTATGAAACTAGTACTTAAATATACTATAATTTTACTCTAAAACCGAGTGAAAAACCTATTATTTTTAAAGTTCTAAAATAAAATTTATTGCTATTTTCCTGAAATACACTTAGCCAGATGCTATTTTCCTAGAGAAATAACAACTTATTATAATTATAGCCATTTATCTACAGTCCTACTTTCTACTTAAATAAAGATTTTCTACACTAATATAGACATAAAAAATGTTCGATAGTCTTTATCTCTCATTTTCAAAGTTTTTAAAAATTGAGAAAGATTTATATTCATAAAAAATTTCTTTTTGCTTGATTTTGCTTTGGATGTCTATAAAGATCGATTTGGAGCAAAAAAATTGTCGGTTTGGACGAGATCTCGTTCTATCTGGAAAATCTTAAAGCTTAATAATGCTTTGAGCTAGATACTTGAAATTTGAAATACAGATAAATACAGATTTTTTACCAAAAGTTCTTGGTTAAATATTCAAAAATTTAAAAACTTGTAGTTGGGGCTCTTTAGACTCTAGTGCCCGGTTCTATTTAAATAGAAATAGAATTTTTAAACGGTGACTCTTTTAAAACAGTCAAATAAAATTTTAAACGTTCAAAAATTAGGTCTTTGCATGTCAATATTTTTTTTAGACACCACCTACAAACAACAAACAAAAATAACTATGAAACTTAAAAAAAGACCTATTAAGGAATTCTAAAAAATGTTCTTGACCTATTAGTATAGGTTCCATTTCTCCCGTTAGATTAGACAGGAACAAAAGTTCTACCCAAAAAGGATAGAAGACATACATACAATCCCACTTCCACCCAATCAAACAAATTCTGTATTTGTTCTTTGTTGAACAAATACAATATTTACTTGGCCGGGCGAAAAGTGTAACTATAGTATTTTTATTAAAGAAATTACTGGCGCCATCTAAATTTTAGTAGAATTATCTTATTCTACAGAATCACATTAGCTATGTTCGTTCGTACCGCTCAGTGCTACACTCTCCGGCCAATCAAATAAATACTGTATTTGTTGTATGAAAAACAAATACAGTATTTATTTGGTTGGCTGGAAAGTGTAGCACAAATGAGATAGAGATAGGGTAGACGTCTTTTGTTTCATAATTCTAGTTGTAGAGAGCTCCATTACTATAGACTATTTTGCCTCTCACTTGCTCGCATCC
Source organism: Brachypterus glaber (assembly GCA_958510825.1). Lineage (NCBI taxonomy): Eukaryota > Metazoa > Arthropoda > Insecta > Coleoptera > Kateretidae > Brachypterus > Brachypterus glaber. The sequence goes on along the minus strand of OY294044.1, from coordinate 4,412,018 downwards.
TGGCCTACGAAGGTTAAAGCGTAAAGTTGAAAGCGCGACTATAGTGAAAATTATTTTTCTACGACTGCTTTAGAATGTAAGCAAATACACACACTTTTCAAACACAGAATAAATCCATTCTAGCTCTAGATACGGTATGAATATTCGGTATCAAGTGTTAGAATGAGCACATGTAGTGCCATCTCTTGTTTATAAAAGTAAAGAAAACTGTAGCAAAATTAGCAAAAATATAAATATATTTTACCATGAAATATTAAATAATTTAATGCAATTTAAAGTTTTGCGTTAAAATTACATAAAGTTTATTAGTTTTTCTTAATATTTGACCAGTTTTTTATCAATTTAGTTCAAAAAATTAAAACTGGTCCATCTATTGTTAAATATTTAAACCTCATATCTGTCACAATAATCTGACATAACCTTCAATTTTTGCATTATAATTTGTAAATATCTGCTAAAATTAAATAAAAATCTTGTTTAAGTACTGATTTGATAAAATTATTAAATTACAATAATTTCTTTATTTAAAAATATGCGTTTTGTTGCATTTACAATGTCGAGTCACAAAAAACATTGTTTTTAACCTTGTCCGCAGTTAAAATCCATACAGTGTTTCATATTTGCAGAAGAAGAAAAAGTATAGTCTACAACACGTATGGAGTAGTCATTCCGCGTTCGCGGAACCGTCATACTCGCCTGCCGACTCGTATGAATTTTCCGCTCACGCGGAATATTGACTATTCCATACTAGTTATAGAATATACTATACTATACCAGTTTTTCGACCCATATTATCTCAAAGGGTATTTTTTTTATTATTTTCAGCCCCTAGAAAAATTCCTATATTTTGTATAGGGGTGAAAAAATTTACGAACCTTCCTTTGTTATACTTTAATAATTTCCCATTCTAAAAAAAGTCCAACATTAATATTACTATACCGGGTGTTTCAGGAAGTTTGTCACCCTCCTTAACTTGTTTACTTTTCTAGGTAGGATCTTGAAATTTGCAGAAGCTGTATTATTTATAATTAAAAACTTTTTTGACATAGACATTTTTGGCACTTCCAGTTTCGCCGGAAATGAATCGAACTATTGATTTTTAAAGGGAACACCTTGTATATTTTTACGTATTTTGATTCAGAAATCAATTCTGGGAACAAGAATGTGTAACTTGTCAAATTTTGACAGGTAATGTCATTTTTTAGTTAAATCTCCATTTTAAATATTTTGTTTTAATGCCAAGTTCTTCCAAATAAACTATTCATGTGTAGTATCAAAATGTTCGCAAGGAAATTCTCTTTCATTTTAGCCTAATTAGCCACCATTTTTCCGTTTGAAAAAAATGACTTATGGACCAAAGTATGATTTTCTAACTTTAAAGATCCAACCACATTTAGAGTTTTGGCAAAAAAATCAAAATAGTATTTTTCTGAAGATACTAGACCAGAATTAAGCGAATAAGCTAATTTAAGGCACTCTAGATTTAAAATAAAAAATTAAATAACATTCAAATTAAGCTACATGCAAATCGCCAGGTCCTGGATCGGGTTCCTTTGAATGCTAGAAGCCTCGAAAAGGTGGTGAAATGGGGTCCCCGAAAAATATATTTTTAACTTACCGAGTCAAAAAAATTAGATTTATTACATTTAGATTAGTCTATTTTTACAGTTTTACACAACTTCAAAGTGGGCTAAAAGTTAAAAAAAGAATTTAAAAACTTTACCTGACATACAGCCTGTTCCAGAACTCGCGTACCGAAATTTGAGGGTATATTAAAAACCCTCTGGAAAATATGAAAAAAATTTCAAAAAAAATCCATCTTCGTTCAATTCAAAAATAAGAACGCTTTAAGTGGACCAATACTGTTGCTGATTGTAAATTACCATTAAAGGTTGAATTTGTAGCTATGGAAGCAAATTTAATTATTGCAGGTACATATTCTGTAGGTTGACATGGTGATTAATGTGACATAAATATTTATTAATGTCATAAAAAAATATCAAAACTTTCATGATGTTTACTTCAGAAGAGTATTGCGAAATGCTAATTTTATATGGCGAGTGTGGCCGGAATGCTTCAGCTACATCTGTAGAATATTCTACTCGTTTTCCCAATAGAGAATATCCTAGCAGAAATGTTATTTTAAGATTGGTGCAAAGGGCAAGAAATTCTGGAAATTTAACTCCAAAAAAGAGATTGGAGGCGCTCCGCGAACTGCAAGAACTGTTGATAATGAAGAAGCTGTCATTCAGGCTTTTGAAGAAGAACCTGAAACAAGACTTAGTATCGTGGCTAGAAATCTTGATATGTTTTAGACCTCTGTTCAACGAATTCTAAAAGATGAAAAAATGCATCCCTTTCATTACACTCGAGTACAATGCTTGACACCGGAGGACTATCCTTTACGAGTCGAATTTTGCACATGGCTGTTGCAGAAACATCAAGAAAATGAAAACTTTGTAAAAAGCATTCTTTTTACGGATGAGTCTGGGTTTCAAAGAGATGGTTTTTTTAATTCAAGGAATTCAGTTATTGTATTTTTATTTTATTAATTTGTATTAAGAATTTATAGCCAGTAAATCAATTAAAAGATCTGAGTTTCTAATAAAAAAAAACACTACATTCAGCGCGCTGAATGGAGTTGCAGCGGCAGTTTGTTGCTGCCGTCTAAGACGGGTATCATAAAACCACCGCCGGATGGAGTGACCCTATAAAAATAGAATATTTGATAGCCTCTGTCGGTTTTGTCAAAATATAATAACCTAAAAAGATTCTAAAGTTGAAAGTCTTAAACAATGCACGAGTCAACCATTAAAATGCAACCATAGTTACTAATAAGTAGGAAAAAACTAATTTTTAGGTAATTTAACATCAGCAACAGGATTGGTCAGATTAAATAGCTTCCTTTTTAATTAGTATTGAAGATGGATTTTTTTTTAAATTTTTTTCATATTTTCCAGAGGGTTTTTAATATACCCTCAAATTTCGGTACGCGAGTTCTGGAACAGGCTGTATATCATCACTAAAAACTCTCAATAATTTTCATTTAATCAAAATGTCATTTCATAAATTCTCATTTCTTTAAAAAATTAAGTATCACATATTTTAAAGGCACTTTTTAAAGACTGTTCTCACCCCTTGGCCCCAGAATTATTGTGTATATCTATGAAAATAGCCTAATCTAAACGTATTAAATGAAATGTATATGAATAGAATTTTTGGTAGCTCATTGTCATAGCTTTTGGAGCTTCTAGCACCCAAAGGAACCGGATCTGGAGTCTAGAAATTTTGAAAATAGCTTAATTTGAATGTACTTCAAGATATTTAAAATATAGCCGGGAGCAAATAATGTAATAAAAATGGTCACCAGCTCACCGACTAGAAGGGGCCAAAAATGGTCTATTTTTAACATCCCGGGAAAAAAAGGTTTATATATTTGAGATATGATCGGATCTCTGTATATCCAAATTTCATGTCCAAGAATATATTAAAAGATCCAATCATATATGCTTATATATAAGCAGTTATATATCAAGAGATCCAATCATATCTCGTCATATATGAACAGATATGCTTATATGTAAGCAGATATAAGCAGATATAACCTATTTGTACAAGTGGTTAGATATAAAAATATATGTGCATATATCAAGAAATCCGATCATATCTCTTTATATATGAGCAGTTATGCTTATATATAAGCAGTTATATACCAAGAGATCCAATCATATCTCGTCATATATGAGCAGATATGCTTATATATAAGCAGATATACCTAACGAGATATGATTGGATCTCTTGATATATAACTGCTTATATATAAGCATATATGATTGGATCTCTTGATATATTCTTGGACATGAAATTTGGATATACAGAGATCCGATTATATCTCAAATATATAAACCTTTTTTTCCCGGGATTGTTCTTTCATCTCGACACCTCCCACAACAAAAACCTTGGAACGCCCTTATAGATGAAAATATAACGACAGCAGGTGATATATTAATGTTAAATACACTATGTATTACATACATAGTGTATTTTTCTTGGTGTAGTAATAATTTTAATATTGGAATATTTGATCAAAGTTCAAAACGGCAATTCGAGAAATTTCCCAAATTACATTTTGACCATATTTGTTTGAAAACATATACATTTCAGGAATATTCTTTTATTTGTGCCAGTTAGGTATTCGTTTGTGCCATCAACAGAGACTAAAGTACCTAACACGTTAAATAAATACTGAATTCTGCTTTAAAAAGAAGGTTTAAACTACATTGTAACAAATAAAGACTACAGGACAAAAACTAATCTAACTGTTGGTAAAAATGCGGCTTTAAAATAACTCAAATTCAAATCGCAGTGGTTGCGATATTTTTTTATCTATTTTGTGACTCTTATAAGCTCATAATCACACGCATTTTGCGTGTTCTTATAGGCCCATAAGAGGTCTCTACTTTTTTTTCTGGTGGGTTGGCAACATACAAAAGCCTATCTCTTGTCGTTTTGCGTGCAAATGTCAATGTCGATTTAAAGTTTAATTTTTTACAAAATGTTGTGTTTGGGTTATTTTTTACCGTGTTACAATTGTGGACTGGTTAATTGCAGTGAAAAAAGAAGAGATGACTGTAAAATATATCAAAATATCATTTGTTCTTAGAATTTTAAACATAGTGTAAACTGTAATGCCAACCCAAAACAAAAATCCTTAAATCAGTCATCAATTTAAATGTAAGTTTTTTAAATTTTAGAGCAAATTAGAAAAAATTGTATAAAGCACTCGTTTCTTATCACGTTTTTAGAGCACTAGTACTTCAGGAAACTCGCCGCAAGCGGCTCGTTTTCTAAACTTGTACTCGTGAGCTTAAAACGTATGTTATGATACTAGTACTTTAATATACTATTAGAATTTTCCTTATTAGTAGGCCAAGCACTATATTAGATCCTGGCCAATATATCCCAGCTCTTCAGCTTGAAAGTCTAGTATATAGCATCCTAAATTTGCTTTCATATAGCAAGAAAAGTGGTAGAAATATTTAGACGAATATTTCTCAAAATTTGAATGAAAAATGGACACAGTGCGACCCTGTTAAGTTTAGGTTTTTTGGAATGACCGCACAAATTTTCTTTTAGTGACCACTAGTCACCTATATCTCAGCTGCTCTTTCTTGGGAGATTTTTAGCTTTTTCGTTTTTTAGCCTTAAATTTGGTAATATTAGAAAACCCCAAAACTCTCACTGTGCGTCAAGGAGCATTTATTGGCAGAAAACGACCCGTCGGCACGATCCAAAAATTAAAAAAAAAATAGGGAATGGTCTCCTGGTAGTAATTTAAATAACAGCGTCAAAATTATTTGGTAGATTAATTTGTTTATATTTATTTTTAAACAAACAAAACAGAGATATGCCATCATCAAGCATTTGTTGGTTGAAAACTACCCCTCGATCCCAAAAAGTAATACCGTTATCGAGCATTTGTTGGTAGAAAATATAAAAAGATTATGCACATGGCCAATTTTACATCCATGTTCTATCTGCATTTTTTAAGATATTTTTATCAAAGTTGGAACTGATTATTTATTTTAGCTAATATTTAAAATATCAACAAAATGTGTATTATAGGTATTAATTTATCCTAATATAAGCCCATCTCAGCATAATACACCACTCAATTATGAAATTTAAGGTAAGTTTCATGATTTTAAAGTTTTGATTGATCATAACTCAAATCTATAATTTATACAGTTGAAACCTTGTTGTTCTCATACGACGATATATTTATCATACTTTAACCAAATTTTATTATCTTAACTATAACATACTAGTATGGTTTGAAGAGTGTTGATTAAATGACGTCATAGTTAGTTGGTAAAGTAAAAGTTAAATCTTTTTCGAGGTTAAAAAGTTGATTGAGTTGTTTATTTTGCGATATTTGAAATTGAGAACCAAAAATGAGGTCTACAAGGAGAAAATTAGGCTTGTCCTAAGTTTGCCAGAAAATTTTTGCATAAAGCTTATAAATTACTTACTTTTATTTAACTCGTTTATCGTATCTATATTATCCACGAATGATATCTGACGATTGTTTAAAATAATATCATTAGAATTCATTCTTGCTGAGATTCTTGCAAAAGTGGCAAAACAATCTTGTACATAAGTCCGGCTTCCACAAAAACACTAACCTCTTCTTCGTCGAAAAACTATGATTCGGAAAGGACAGAAATATGATAGAAAAGGATAAAAATACTTACTATGCGAGCAAACCACTTAGGGGTACATGGTTACTAAGAATAGTAAGTGTGACGTCATTGTTTGACTAATAAAATGTTGACTAATAAAATGTGTGTAGTATGCTGTTCTTCATACTAGTATGTTATAGTTTGGTTTTTTTCACGTAGAATCGCCTCTAAAATATTTAAACTGTGTTTGAAAAAAGTCCAAACGGACAGTCAAAGAGTAAATATTAAAAAATAAATGTAAAGTGCCTAATTGGTATAATATTACGCTAGTTTAAATTTTGTACAATTAACGTTAATTAATGTAATAGTAATAAAGGTATTACCTATGTATACAAGTTCTTGTATACATAGATAACCCAAACATTAGCTAGAAACATAACTAATTAGTACTATGAACAGTTATATAATATGATAACCAAAATCAGCATGAAACTTTAGTCGGCTAAAGTGATTTTGTTTATAAGTACATAAATGTTACTCATCAAAGAGATTGAGTTCTATACACGGTGTATTTGAAATAGGGTCCGAAATTTTAAGGAGTGATTCTACCTCAGAAAATATGACAAAAAGTTCATATAAACATACGTCTAAAAATGCTTCGTAAGAGAGCTACGCTCCTTTGAATGTGGCTAAAAGATTCGGTTTTTATTTAATACCTCAGGAACCCTTTGAGATATAGCAACCAGGTTTTGCATGTGAACTAACCTTAATAAAGCCATCTTCTTATGTTATTTTCATGTACTTATTTTAACCAAGGGTGTGCGAAACGGGGCGCCTCATCAGTTTTTTGTCCCAAACTTTTTTCTGTGTAACTTTTTTGTAATTTTATTTTTGGTATATTATTCTTCAGGTTAAAATACATAAAAAGGTACTCTTGATGTAACACTGTAGGACTAACCGTTTTCGAGAACAATTAATTTAAAATTTAAAAAGTTAAAACGGTACGAGAACGAAAAATTAAATACTAAATAAAATCTTGAAAATCGAAATTTTAATGATGCAGGATAAATGTAGATCAAAAACTAAGAAAAAAACCTCATATACAGGTAGTTCCAAAAATCAATCCTAAGGGTCTCGTAAAAATGCACTTGCAAAGGGCCATAGTAGCTTAAAAGCGATTTTTCGACATACATATACCTATAGAAAGTTTTTTTCTTAGTTTTCGATAAAGAATAACCCTGCATCATTAAAATTTTAGTTTTCAACGTTTTAGTATTTAATATTTCGTCCACCAACCGTGAAATTTTACCTTCAAATTTTTTCTCGAGTACCTTTTTTATGTATTTTGACCTGAAGAATCATATATCAAACATAAAATCACAAAAAAGTTACAAAGAAAAAAGTTTGGTTTGGACTTTCTTATTTTTGGGGTGATTTTTTTTAATTTTAATGGGCTTTATGTCATTAGCAAGATTAGGCTTTCCTAAAAATTTAAAGTTAATCGATTTATTATAATAAAATAATTATTTTTATCCACGACCGTGATTAATAGGCTCATTAATCACGGGTCTGTAAAAATAAACCCTTTAACATTTAAATCGACCGTGGATAAAGTATAGAATTCCACTCGCGTATAATAGCTATTAATCATACGGGTGATTAGGCCACTCGCCTTTCGGCTCGTGTCCCAAAATTCAACCTCATTGATTAATAGCATCTATTATACGCTCATTGAATAATATACTATTTTCAACTACTAGCCTTAGAACATACCATTATTTATCATGTTTTCAGACTGTAAAATCAATTTTCTTCACCTATAGCAATAATAACACCGGCACACAAAAAAAAAAAATTGTCTGTACACCGGGCACCACCTATCTACGGGCATGTTTTTCGACCCGCTGAATACGAATTTCAAGTCAGTTTAGGCCGTCCACCCTTCAATTTCGAGTAAATTGCAAAAAAAACCCAAAAAATAGCGAAAATTCGATGTTTTGGCAAGAAAAAAAATTTTTTACTCGAAATTGAAGGCTGGACGGCCTAAACTGACTTGAAATTCGTATTCAGCGGGTCGAAAAACATGCCCGTAGATAGGTGGCGCCCGGTGTACAGACAATTTTTTTTTTTGTGCACCGGCACCGGCACACAAAAAAAAAAAAATTGTCTGTACACCGGGCGCCACCTATCTACGGGCATGTTTTTCGACCCGCTGAATACGAATTTTAAGTCAGTTTAGGCCGTCCAGCCTTCAATTTCGAGTAAATTGCAAAAAAAACCCAAAAAATAGCGAAAATTCGATGTTTTGGCAAGAAAAAAAAATTTTTACTCGAAATTGAAGGGTGGACGGCCTAAACTGACTTGAAATTCGTATTCAGCGGGTCGAAAAACATGCCCGTAGATAGGTGGCGCCCGGTGTACAGACAATTTTTTTTTTTGTGTGCCGGTGTAATTTTTTCTCTCCTAGTAGGAGTAAACTTCATAAACAATTGATATCTGCCACTTGATTTTCCTTGAACTGCAAAGACATGTCATTGCTTATAATTTTGAATGGACAAAATGCAACAATGTTTTGCCATTGTATAAAAATGAGCATAGCAAATATTATAAATGAATTAATTATAAGAGAATATAACATATTACTCAGTAAATAAACACTAGAACTGTCAACTTTCAGTGAATAAATCAATTTATTCATTCGTTTTCAGAAATTGCGATTTCAAAGGCTACTTATTTTTGTGCGGATAATTAAGATCCAGCAAACATTTCAGTTTATTATTGATATAAAAATGTTAAATAATTATTTATAATAAGAATAAATACGTTTGTAGTGAAAAAAATAATATACACGGTGTATTTGAAATAGCGTCGGAAATTTTAACAGATGATTCTACATCATAAAATATGACAAAAAGTTCCTATAAACATATGTCTAAAAATGCGTCATAAGGGAGCTACGCCCCTTTGAAAGTGGCTAAAAAAATCGGTTTTTATTCAATAACTCAGGAACCCTTTGAGATATATTAACGAGGTTTTGCACGTGAATTAATCCTAATAAGGCCCATCTTTTTATGTCATTTTCACGTACTTATTTAAACCAGGGGTGTGCGAAACGGTTTTGGTTTTCAACATTTTAGTATTTAATTTTTCGTCCTCGAATCGTGAAATTTTACCTTCAAATGATTTTTTCTCGAAAACGGTTAATCCTACAGTATTACAACAAGAGTACCTTTTTTATGTATTTTGACCTGAGGAATCATATTTCAAAAATAAAATTGCAAAAAAGTTACACAGAAAAAAGTTTGGGACGAAAAACTGATAAGCCCCCCCGTTTCGCACACCCCTGGTTGAAATAAGTACATGAAAATAACACACAAAAACGGGCCTTGGTAGAATTAGTTGACGTGCAAAACCTTGTTGATATATCTCAAAGGGTTCCTGAGTTATTGAATAAAAACCGATTTTTTTAGCCACTTTCAAAGGGGCGTAGCTCCCTTATGACGCATTTTTAGACATATGTTTATAGGAACTTTTTGTCATATTTTATGATGTAGAATCATCTGTTCCGACGCTATTTCAAATACACCGTGTATAAACCACGCTAGAGAAGACTATTATAGCATCGCATTGTTAAATCCCTGGCTGCTACGCAGGTCGGGATTTAATACGCTCGACTGTAAAAAATTTCATCTGTACCTTGGTATATAATTACCTTGATAATTACTATTTATATCATCGTGCGGACAAGAAAACGTAAAAACGAACAAAATATTTTAAAAATTGTATATAAAGCATTTTTCTTTTTTCGGGGTTTAAACTAAACGTCTAACTCCTCTGCTCTAAAGCTGTAAGCAGTATAAAAACATGGTAAAATAAATAATTTATTTAATTTGTAATATTATTATTTGTGTGACTTTACACCATCCGTGTAAATATTATTAAATATGATTTATAAATTGATAATAATAACATTCCATTAAGTTGGCATAACTTAAAATTAATTAGAATTAATATACATGTATACCAACCGTTTATCATGCCAATTATTTGATATAAACGCTATAATCTATTATAACTTTATCAATAACTTTTGACTAATAGTGCAGTAGCCATGAAACATTAGAATTATGATAATAATTACATTAGAGTGATTTACTATTCTGAAATTTGTAAAGTTTGCCGCTCGCGGGGTGTTTTCTAACGACAAAATATAGACCAATCAAAACCTTGCATTTTTAGTTTCTTGGCCAATCAGATTAAAATGAATCTGATAATTTTTGCACAATGCAATTATCACTTGGTTACTATAGAAACAAGAAACTGACAGATACTGACATCTTAATAAATGTTATATATTTGCAAAATGTGTTTTTAATTTGTGAAGCTTACCTTTAGTTGATTTATTTTTATTGATAAGCAATATAAATGTTTATTTTATTACCAAAACATCCTAGGTATAAACCCTAATTAATTTCAGATAATATATTATATTTTATGCACTTTCCATCTTAAAAGCTTTAAATCACTGATATTCATAAATTTTAATTTATTTAATTGAATCTTGGTATTAAAAACAGGCCACTAAAAACTAATTTAAACACTTATTTATTAAAAATATATTTGCAGTAAAGAATTACGGAAATCAAAACATCAAATGACTGCGTTGTTACCAGTACAGCGTTGCCAAAGTTTATTAGAAAACGATAGGAAATTGTTTTTTTACGGGTGGAAACACCTATCCTTTCCAAATTTAAAGTCGATGGGATTATTATTTCTTATGTTATACTGCGGTAAGACGTGGCATAGGCACAGATGGACGAACAGAAAGACTTTATTAGAGGAAGCTACTGTATAGGTGCAAGTTTTTTGCGTGAATCTGCCATTTTCTTAAGAAAAAGTTAAGAAACGCCTAAATTTTGGTAAGTTTTTTCTTAATACCGTAATAATGTAGCATTGATACATAATTTTTTTTGGTTATACATTATATTAACAAGTAGTTTAAAAAAGGTTAGAACCTTATAAATTTATTAATTATACATAGGCCAATCACTGTCTGATGAAATTGGGTAAAAAATAGTGATTGGCCTGGGGATTAACCCCTACCCCAGTATTCATTGCTTTTAGGGCCAGTTGGTGCGCCTTTTGGTTAGTTAGAAAATTGATTCATGATGGTGAGGAAGTCTGCAGATGCACTTATAATATTATCTACCAAATACGAGCTGCTCAGATTTAACTGCTACGTTCAAGTATTACGTAACGCAAATTTTGATCATTTTGGACAATCAACCCCCCCTCCTGTAACGCTATTTTTCTATACCATTAACATGGGCATAACACTCCAAAATGACCCCCACCCTCCCCTAGGAGCGTTACGTAATACTTGAACGTTCCCTAATGGTTCTATGATGTATACTGCCCTTCTAAGCTGAAAGGTCCTATCTCCCTAGGTTTAACATACACAGATAGGACCTTTCAGCTTAGGAGGCAGTATAGACCTTGAACTACGAGGATCCATGGTTAGTTTTTTTACCTTTTAGTTAATCTCCTAACTAGCCGAGGCTAGGTGTGTGCGAGGAGTATAATAATCTTAATATTTGTATACCTATTAGGGTGGGTCAAAAAAACCGACTATTTTTTTTTTCACTTTATACTCTAAAAAATCGGTTGCTAGACACCTCTAGAAAATTCTCACCAAATATGAGCTCTTAATTTTGATAAAAAGGTTCTCCGATTTACAATTTTCCATTTTTTCCTCAGTATTAGAAACAAAAATTCATATCTCTTTGACAACTGTTCGTTAAAAAGTATCTCTCCTCATATTCTTGTAGGAAATCGAACGCTCTACAAAAAAGGTCTCTTATAATTTTTTCGTAAACCTCACCGTTTAAAAGATATCAAAGGTTATTATTATTTATTATTATTATTATTTATTATTATTATTTTTTTTATTTATTGTGGGATTTCGACTTACCTCACGGTTGCCACAAAAATGTTATTCTTGTGTCGTTGTTACGGTATAAATCTGGATTGTATTTCTTCGGTATAGCTGGTTCATGATATCCAAAATTTCACTTATAGTTTTTAGCACTTGAGTTTAATATCGAGCTAGTTTAATGAAACAATATTGTACGCACACATTTATTATTATTAAAACACATATAAAATAATTAACCCCGTCGGGCTGTAATATTTCGTTTGTATTACTACTTATCGCGTGTTATCACTCTGTCGCGATACGATCGACCTGGTTTCCTGGTCAATTAAATACTTGTGGTGGGTTATTGCGTTTTTACCACCAACGGTTTTTATTCAACTGAACTGAGTTTTATGGCTCTACGCGGCCTTAGCGCGACATCTATATTATATTTCAGGAACTGTCATTACAGATTCCGTATTTATTATTATTATTATTATTATTAATTATTTTAAGAGACATTTCTGTTTCGCTTACAAAAAATTGTTATGAATTGCGCAATTCATTGTTTTGTAGGAAATTAACTGCTCTACAAAAATGGTCTCTTATGATTTGTCTATTAAATTAAGCGTTTAAAAGATATTCATCGTCACACTTACTTACTTACTAATTTTAATAGTTTTTGATGAATAATTCGAAAAATTTCAATTTAATTTATGAGTTTCACGAAAATTTATAGAAATTTGAGTTACGAAAAAATTGTAAGAGAAATTTTTTGTAGAGCGTTCGATTTCCTACAAGAATATGAGAAGAGATACTTTTTAACGAACAGTTGTCAAAGAGATATGAATTTTGTTTCTACTGAGGAAAAAATGGAAAATTGTAAAGCGGAGAACCTTTTTATCAAAACTAAGAGCTCATATTTGGTGAGAATTTTCTAGAGGTGTCTAGCACCGATTTTTCAGAGTATAAAGTAAGAAAAAATAGTCGGTTTTTTTGACCCACTCTAATTTGTATACCTATATATTATAGTATGATAAATAGACTATTTAATAGCCTAATTTATTGTCGATAACATTTTTTATGCATATTTTATAGGAATATAAATTTATATTTAGGGAAAAATATATTTTCCTATCTTATATGTGAAATTTACACTTAATAATATGCTTGACTTTAACGATTTACAAATCCACCAATATTTTATCGGTAAAATAAAGATTGATTTATTTTTTAAAACTGAATATTACGGGTGGCAACACCTGTTATTAAAATTGACCAAAAAAAATGCATTGTTGGTTTTAGAACGTTCTCTAGTAGAAATTTAACGTTAGAATAACGTTTTTCTAATGTTAGAAAACTGTATTAAAGTACGTTATAAAATATGTGCAAATGTCCCGCTTTTTAACGTTAGAATCAAACGTTAGTTACAAACCTTAATCTAACGTTAGATTTTTAAGTTAGGAATAGAAATTTCTACCTGCATCATAAAAAATAAATCTTAATATATTTTAACAATCATAATATTTTTAAACATAATTTCGTTACATTTATTTATAAAATAGCCATCTTTTTAAGTGGCCCTAAATATTTTTCGTGTAATATCCTGTTATACTTCGATAAATACGTTTACCTCTCAGAAAAACTTTATATTTAGTTAGTTAATATTTATTTATACATTCAGAATCTTAAAATATTGTTACAATTCTAGTACAGCGTTGCCAGACTTACTATAATTTTGACTTTTGGGGGATATTTTTTTAAACTTATAGAAATAATAAATTATTATCAAACCTAGGCACATAGCTGTCTGAAATAAGTATTTTCTACTATGTCTTACGTATTAATAATGGAAATTTAAAAAATATTTAAAGTTAGAAAAAGGTTAGAATTTAGTTAGAAAACTAACGTTAGATTTATGTATTTTATAACGTTTTTGTTAAACGTTAGTTTTTAATGTTAGATTTATATATTTTATAACGTTTTTGTCAAACGTTAGTTTTTAAGGTTAGATTTATTTATTTTATAATGTTTTTGTATAACGTTTGAGGCTAAACATAAAAATGTCACTAATCTAATGTTATGTTAAGTTAGATTTATGTACTTTTCTACCAGGGGTATTATTCACAAAAACTGGATGTTTTAAAATATCTCAAGATCCGTGGCCAACTGGTCTAGCGCAGGGGCGGATTTATTTCATTTTAAGGGGGGCATCCATAAGAAAAAAAATTGCGCTTATATCAAAAATATAATTTTTAAGGTATTTCTATATAAATCCGCCCATGGCATAGCGCAAAATTAAACAAAAACACATCTTCAATACTTTACTTTGTTGAGTTTTATCTGATCCTTAAGAAGGTTTGATTTGTTTTTATTAAGCCTATTTATTTCAAGGTTTTAATAAGATTAAGTCTGGAGCTTTTACTAGTTAGCAAAATTGGATTTTGATCTCCAAATATATTGTTTAGAAATTCTAGTTGAAAACTGCTGACATGTGATAAAGACACTTGATAACTTAAGCAGGTAAATATAACTTTTTATTTAATAATATTAAGTATATAAGTACATATTATGTACAAGGTTATTCTTTTAAATGTTACAGTACCTTTATCATTTTTATGTGATGAGATAGAGATATGCTTCACTTTCTGGTTTCTGCATACTTATCTCAAAAACCTGACGTAATGGGAAATTTTCGGAAAGAAATTTGCAGCATACAAAATTATGTAAGAAAAATATTTCATTATATTTTTAGCTCAACCTACAAACTATGGGTATATTTTCAAAATATTCACTTTTATATATTTGCTTAAAATTGAAAATAACCAGGGTTAAAAATTTAAAAGATACATTATTTAAAATTTTATTTTTTTATAATAAAAAACAACAGGAATAGTATATTCTATAACTAGTATGGAATAGACAATATTTCGAGCGAGCGGAAAGTTTGTCATACGAGCCGGTAGGCGAGTATGACGGTCCCGCGAGTGCGGAACGACTATTCCATACGTGTTGTAGACTATACTTTTTCTTCAAATGTAAATATGAAACACTGCGGACAAGGTTAAAAACAACGTTTTTTGAGACTCGACATTGTAAATGCAACAAAACACATATTTTCAAATAAAGCAATTAATGTTATTTAATAATTTTATCAAATCAGTACTTAAAAAAGATTTTTATTTAATTTTATCACATATTTACAAATTATAATGCAAAAATTGAAGGTTATGTCAGATTGTTGTGACAGATATCAGGTTTAAATATTTCACAATAGATAGAGCAGTTTTAATTTTTTGAACTAAATTGATAAAAAACTGGTCAAGTTAAGAAAAACTAATAAATTTTATGTAATTTTAACTCAAAACTTTAAATTGCATTAAATTATTCAATACTTCATGGTAAAATATATATATTTTTGCTAATTTTGCTACAGTTTTCTTTACTTCTATAAACAAGAGATGGCACTACATGTGCTTATTCTAACACTTGATACGGAATATTCATACCGTGTCTAGAGCTAGAATGGATTCATTCTGTGTTTGAAAAGTGTGTGTATTTGCTTACATTTTAAGGCAGTCGTAGAAAAAATTTATTATATTGTGTTGTGTTTATCATATAAATTATTCTAGTATGTATAGAGAAAATACTGTCAAATACTGTCCATGACACAAAAAGTAGTCGTAGAAAAATTAAGAACCGTGCTCCCGACGCGATGCGACGTGTGAACATAGAATATTTTAAAATTAAATTTTTAATAAAAAACTTACCCATAGCCTGATGAGGTACATTTCCAGACCTCCATAGAACCCGTATGATCTGGATGTAGGCAACCGACATAAATAGCAACGGCAGAGCATAGAAGGCAGCCATCTTGATCATCATAAAAATGGTGTCCGTTTCGTCCGTCCACGTAATAGTACACTGGGTGAAATAAATCTTGGTTGAATCTTGAAAAGGTTTGGCGGTTAAGGATATGCCTTCTGGTACTTCTGAAAATTTAAAAATAAAAGAAGAAGTTAATGATAGCTTAAAATATTAGTTTATTCATTTAAATGGTTTCATTCTTTTATACACCACTGTCTTGTTAAAGTTTAAATAAAATAGTTAAATATTATTAGTTTATTTGAGGTTAGGTTTGTCCTAATAACCCATAGACAAAATAAACAAATATATTGATTTTTGACCGTCTGCGCATACTTCTGCGTCCCGACTAAATGCGTCCTCCATTTTGATTCCAATTGTCCAACATAAAGTAAAAAAATATATATTTTATGTTGGTAACACTGTGTTGCGTTAGATAGGAATATTTTCTTTGTTAGAGATGTGTCTTTTCATTTCACTTCAGTAGTCAGTAAAAGTTTATTTTTGTCGTTGTTTTGTTGCAACAGTTTGTTATATATCTAAAAACTAAATCAATATGTTATACTACACAGATATTTATTTATTTTTACCAGTAATTTAAATATAAAAATATAATTCTTCGCACACACCTCTAACATATTCGTGCAACAGGTTAACATAACCTAATTTATGTATGTTTTGAGTTTGTTTTCGAGGTTTTTCTGTTATTTTTTCTACGCGTTTGGTGTTTTGTGCTAGAAGGGTGAACATTTTATTTTATTATAGACTATATAATAGCGTTTTTGAACTTTTAAAGTCTTTCTGTGTTTTTTGTATATTTTATAGTGCTTTTTCAAAGAACTAGTAAAGTCTTTGCAATGACGTGTTTTACAAAAAGTTGTAGAAACATAAAACGACTACTACCTGCAGACAGCAGTATCATATTTTCTAGGTAAGTTTGATTTTTTTTAATATAACATAACAATACATTAAAAAGAAAGGTTATGTCGTTTATTTATTTACATTTTACACACTAATTTAAATTTCCCGGCTAATTTCTGACGTAACTTCCGATCAAAATGGAGGACTCGTAAATTTGTATATAACCTTGAGATGACAGCTCATCTATGTTCTTTGTCTATGTAATAACCATAAACCTAACCTCAAAAACATTTAAAAAAGGACGCAACTATTATCCGTCCAATTATGCAATATAGTAATTTAAAATTCCCGCGATTTTTAAGTTATATCATTGGTTAAAAACTCGTACCTTTTAACATATAAAATATTGTGACATTTTTTGTCTATGACAATAATTGACGGTCGTTAAAGCTAATAAACGAAGAGAAAGTTACATAAAAAAATGGTTATAATTAATGATATTTTGTATGGTATTTAAAAAAGTATTTTTTTGGTTTTTTCTTCATACACTCACACTAAATTAGCATATTCTACATATTGTACAAACGTAAATTATATTGAACACAAGGAAAACGTCAAATTTTTAGGTTACAGTTACAACTTAAGGCCTATCCAGAGGCTCGCATAACAACCATTACAAGATACATGACGACACATCAAGCCAATCCTGGCATCGCATTCTTATGTACTATGCTTGTTATGCGGGTCTTTGGATAGGCCCTTTCCAGGAAAACAGTACCGAAATCTGTTAAATTTTTGATGCACTACGTTTTATGCATAATTATGCTATATATGCGCTCTGTGGTGTAAAACGGGCCGCGTCCCTTACTATCTAACTGGACGGAGTATAATATGGTTGAGATTATTAGTTATTAGTAAGTGATTTGATTCTTCATCTTCGTAGCAACTGTCGCGACGGCGCGTCGTAGAAGCAACAGGTTAATGTCAAGTGTCCCGTCCTTAATTATTTAATAAATGTTTGTAGGTTGGTGAATCCTTAAAATCATAAAAATATCCTTTAATCCTATTCCTAAATAAGAAGTCAACGATCAGCGAGATATTTGGTGAGTCGGTTGTTAAAAAATAAAATAAAATGGGCGTTCGACACTTTGCCAAAAAATGGCGCGTAAATCAATTTTTTTATAAAATGGGCCGATTTAAGAAACGTTAAGTAGTTGTTTACATGCAAAATATATCTTTCAACATTTTATGTAAAATATAAAATTTTTGGACTTTGTAAAGGTACGACACCGTATGTTGAGATAGTCTTATAAAAAAATAACGTCGTAAGAAAAGATTTGTGCAAGAGTTATTATTGCTTTAAGGCCCGAAAAAACGTCTTTGTTGGACGAGGTACGAGGGTCACAAAACGGCGAGTTTTAACAACAAGGTTATCTTTGCAAATCTTAAAACATCCATCAATTTCAAACTCTTTTAAGCGTTTCAAAACACAAATACTTTATAATATAAAATATTTTCAGCATGTTATGCTGAATTTTAGGACGTTGATATTGATTGGCTTTTTAACACTATACATCAAAAATGGCATTGATACTGCTAATGCAAGAGGCGCCAAAATACGCATTACCTTATTGACGGTTTAACCATATTTTCTACAAGATTTTCTAGTCAAAAGTAGAGGTAAAACAATTATGTTAGTAGGAAAAATATTTAGGTTGAAACCTTTATCGATGTATTTATCATTATTTAAGAACAAGATTTTATTTAAGGTAGGAAGTTTCTCTTTCAGCCGAGGGACTTTGAGTGGGTAGTCCATTACAAAAGAGCCAAGTAAGGTTTATTGGAATTACACTTTGTTTTTTATTCGATATAAAGTTAAATCTTATTAGTAAGATAGTTCCTTTTTTGTTACAGAAATACTATAAAGTGAAGCTAAATGTAATAAATTTAGCTTCACTTTATAGTATTTCTGTAACAAAAAAAAATCACGTAATAATAATAGTTTATTTAAAATTTTACGTAACTTATTACTATAGTCCGTCCAATTATGCAAGATAGTAGTTTAATATTCCCGCGATTTTTAAGCTACATCATTGGTTAAAAACTCGTACCTTTTAACATATAAAATATTGTGACATTTTTTGTCTATGACAATGATTGACGGTCGTTAAAGCTAATAAAAGAAGAGAAAGTTACATAAAAAAATGGTTATGTATATATATATATATATATATATATATATATATATATATATATATAGTTGATGTTATTTTGTATGGTATTGAAAAGGGTACTTTTTTGGTTTATTTATACAATGACACTAAATTAGCATATTATATATATTGTATAAACGTAAATTATATTAAACACAAGGAAAACGTCAAATTTTTAGGTTACAGTTACAACTTAAGGCCTATCCAGAGGCTCGCATAACAACCATTACAAAATGACGACACATCAAGCCAATCCTGGCATCGCATTCTTATGTACTATGCTTGTTAGCGAGTCTTCGGATAGGCCCTTTCCAGGAAAACAGTACCGACATCTGTTAAATTTTTTATACACTACGATTTATGCATAATTATGCTATATATGCTCTCTGTGGTGTAAAACGGGCCGCGTCCCTTACTATCTTGCATAACTGGACGGGGTATAAATCTTTAAGTTTAATTAATTAATAATTTTATGCAATTTATGAAAGTATACAATAATATATTACGTATAAAATAATTTGTGTTTTTTTTGTCGCGCTTTATTCACACAACTATGTTCTTACATATGTTAAATTATGTAATTTTTACAAAATATATTATGTAATGCCATTATTAAGTAACATATAACATATTTGTGGAAGTTTATACAATAAAAATAAAATAAAATTTAATTATAAAAAAAAATGTCTAAACATGTCAAAGCTTATCGGAAAATTTTATTTTTATTTTGAAATTATTATACAAGGAATCTAAAAACGACACAAATATATAGAAGAACTAAGCACAATCTTTTTAAGTACTGAAACTCGGGTAGAATAATAAGCTGAAAAATAAATGTTAAAAAATTTGAAGTCAATTTTATGTATTTTTTTGGAAAATGGATTTTTTATAATAAAATTAGTGGAGATCACAAGCACATGGCTTATTTGGGGTTCTCTATGACTTTTTGAATAAATAAATACCTAATAAATATTGTATAATAAAATTATTTCATATTAAATTTAACGTTAAATTTATTCAATACAGCGTGTTTACTAAGTACCGTACGTAATTTCAGGGTGTAATTCCTTATCCAAAAATAAGAAAAAAAGTTCCTATAAACATATGTCCTAAAACGACTCGTAACCCCTTCAAATGGGGTTCCAAAAATTTGATTTGTATTTAATAACTTAGGAACCCTTTGTGTTATAGCAACGAGGTATTGCATGTGATCTATCTCTAATAAGGCCTATCAGCCAATGGTATTTGCATGCAGTTTCTTTGTGACTACAACGATTTTTCTCTGAGTGTAACTTTAAACGGTAGGGTACAGGCTGCACCGTGCAGCAGTAAAATGTATAGGGATATAATGGAGATTTCTCCCGTTAGATTAGACAGGCACAAAAGTTCTACCCAAAAAGGATAGAAGACATACATACACTCCCACTTCCACCCAACCAAACAAATTCTGTATTTTAGATTTTAAGCTTTCACGGCCATTAAGATATAAAGAACTTTCACTTTCGGGTTTAGACCGTGTTAATGGATTTTCACTTTCCGACGTTTCGTCTCTTACTACTAGAGACATCTTCAGGGATTAATCTGAAACTAAGTTTCGAATCAACTTGTGTCACTATTTATGACGAGTTGTGGTTATTCACCCGTGACGAGCTTTTTCCTATCAAAGACTTCCATATTGCAGGTAAGTGGTAACCAGTGTCCCGATTGATATTGTTAGGATGCTTGATGATTTCTATCGATTCCCGTATCTTCCTTGGCATTTTTCTGTTTTCTGTTAATATTTGTTTTGTTTCAGACAAATTGATTTTATGACCTGTTTCATGTACATGTTCGGCTACCGCCGATAAGGAAATTTGTTTCTTTCTTATATTGCGCTCATGCTCTTGAAGTCTTGTAGAAATTTTTCTCTTAGTTTCACCTATGTAAACCGTACCACAGGAGCAGGGTATTTTTAAGAGAAAAAGAAAAATTTCTACAAGACTTCAAGAGCATGAGCGCAATATAAGAAAGAAACAAATTTCCTTATCGGCAGTAGCCGAACATGTACATGAAACAGGTCATAAAATCAATTTGTCTGAAACAAAACAAATATTAAGAGAAAACAGAAAAATGCCAAGGAAGATACGGGAATCGATAGAAATCATCAAGCATCCTAACAATATCAATCGGGACACTGGTTACCACTTACCTGCAATATGGAAGTCTTTGATAGGAAAAAGCTCGTCACGGGTGAATAACCACAACTCGTCATAAATAGTGACACAAGTTGATTCGAAACTTAGTTTCAGATTAATCCCTGAAGATGTCTCTAGTAGTAAGAGACGAAACGTCGGAAAGTGAAAATCCATTAACACGGTCTAAACCCGAAAGTGAAAGTTCTTTATAAATTCTGTATTTGTTCTTTGTTGAACAAATACAATATTTACTTGGCCGGGCGAAAAGTGTAACTTATTAAAGAAATTACTGGCGCCATCTAAATTTTAGTAGAATTATCTTATTCTACAAATTCACATTAGCTATGTTCGTTCGTGCCGCTCACTGCTACACTTTCCGGCCAACCAAATAAATACTGTATTTGTTGTATGAAAAACAAATACAGTATTTATTTGGTTGGCTGGAAAGTGTAGCACAAATGAGATAGAGATAGGGTAGACGTCTTTTGTTTCATAATTCTAGTTGTAGAGAGCTCCATTGGAATTTCATATTAAATGTCGGTTTGGTATTTGTTAAAACAAGTATTGTTTCATTAATTTTTAAATGTTTGATTTATACCTATAAAATTATCAATTTATCATTGACTAATATTCCATTAACAGTCAAACAACACAAATCGAAATTTCCAATATATTAAACAAATTCAATGGTTTTGGCGTTAAAAAGATAAAATTCTGAGAAGATGTGAACAAGAGAATACAAGAACACTGGTTAAATAACTGTAAAAAATCACAGATTTTTTTAGTACATACTTAAAAAAATAGTTACTTATAATAAGAAAATAAATATGCTTAAGAATCTAAGTTTAAACAGAGCATGACATTCTTCATTTAATGGACTGCCGGCTATTTAGATTAGATAAAGAGAGAAGTTCTACAGAAAGAGATAAAAGTATAATTATTATTAAACTAAATTAAATTGTTTGATATTTACAAATTTAAAAAATCTATATAAAACATTTTACTATTCCTTAAAACGACTTTTGTTTGATTAACGCAGTCGTCCCTCCGAAGTGACTGATCGATTTCGTGCTTTTTAGCACTCTTCAGAGCCACATATCGGTAGTAGGGACAACTACGAAAATCAAATCTTTTCGATATATCTCTATATGGAGTTTAAAAGTCGTTGTAAGGAAAAGCAAAAACAGCTAGCGACATCTACTGCTAAAAGCAGAGACTGGATAAACCTATCGAGTCACTTCGGAGGGACGACTGCGTTAATCAAACAAAAGTCGTTTTAAGGAATAGTAAAATGTTTTATATAGATTTTTTAAATTTGTAAATATCAAACAATTTAATTTAGTTTATTAATTCAGATACCACTGTAAAAGGTGACCTCCTAGCGTTTAGGATTCAATTGGCGGCAATGTCCACCGTGGCATTAATTAATCTGCCCCCTATCGACAGCGTGCAATAGGTTCTTGAAACCAATACTGCTTCCTTTTTTGGACTGTCGATAGGTTTATCCAGTCTCTGCTTTTAGCAGTAGATGTCGCTATATAACATATACAGATAGGACCTTTCAGCTTAGCAAGGCAGTAAGCACGTGCTATGTAAAGTATAATAAGAACTCAATTATTTTTCTTTCGATGGGTCATTATCTTTTCTTTCGAAGAGTCATTATCTTTTAAGTACTGTTTTATAAGAATGATATGTTTAAGCTTCCTTTCATCCAATATTAAGAAAATTTCATCCAAATAATTGTTGCCGAATTAGAAATGTCTTTTATAATCAGATACCTTCATTACAATAACAGGGTCGGACAACGGGAATTTTACATTATTTATAATTTTTGGTGAGTTTGTTTAATACATACCTATGCCGATTACACAGGCCCACAAAAAAAAATTGTGAGTCTTGGATTCCAATATGATATTCCTATGTATGTTTTCCCGCTGAATCTGAATTCGTAACACGAAAAACTACTAAAACCGCTAAAATTATCTATGCCGTACCACTGTCACCCCCCTGTCCCCAAATAGCTAATTCTATAACCCCAGAGCCCCATAATCCCCTAACCTCATAATACCATAGCCGCATAACCTCAAAACCCCGTAACCTTATTAAGTAGAAAAATCTGGTTCGGGAAAACAGAACAATTACGTGAAATTTTCTTGTAGAACATAGTTATGAATAAGTAACTGTATAAGCCTAAAATACCATCACACCTCCTAACCCCTTCACTCCGTAACCCCATATATTATAACCTCTTAACCCTATCATCCTACTCTATGGAGAAGTCCGGTTCTCGAAATCATAAGAGTTTTGTGAGCGAAAGTCTTGAATCAAGGTCTATTTCATTATTTTTTTAACCGGACTTCTCCACAGAATAGGATAACGGGATTAAGGAGATATAGTATATGGGGTTACGAAGTGAAGGGATTTTGATATTATGGTGTTAGGGGATTTTGGGGTTATAGAGTTACTTACCTATGACTATGTTCCACAAAAAAATATGAAGAATTTGTTCTTTTCCCAAACTAGATTTTTCTACTTAATGAGGTTACGGGGTTTTGAGGTTATGCGGCTATGGTATTATCAGGTTAGGTTTATGAGGTTCTGGGGTTATAGAATTAGAAATTTGGGGGCAGGGGGGTGACAGTGGTATGGCATAGATGATTTTAGCGGTTTCAGTAGTTTTTCGGGTGTTTTTTGAGGTTATATCAAAATCCTGACGTGTAGGGGTTAAACGGGTTGAGGATTCAGATTCAGCGGGAAAAAATACATAGGAATATCATATTGGAGTCCAAGACTCACAATTTTTTTTTTGTGGGCCTATGTTATAATAAGATTATATGTCTGTATACAGACATATAAGTGAAAAAAAAATTGTATAGGGTGATCCAACTTTTAGTACACTAGCCAATAGCTCAGTTACGGCTCACAGTGGGAATTCTTAAGGTTTTTTATTTCAAAATTCCAGAAGACGGTCAATTTTGAATCGATCTTCCTAATTTTTTTTAAGAACTTGTTAAGAATTGTACTTTCATAACCTACTGCTACAAATTTGATTTGAGGCATAACAATTGACGCTAAATTATTTTTGACAAATATCTGACATTTTGCTTCAAGACTTTTTTAGCTGGCTGTAAGGGCTCACTAAGAATTCTGGCACCTGGCTAGTACCGCGGCCTGGAAGTGAAGAACGCATTGCCTATGTACAGGTAAACCGAAGTAACTTCTAGGTGGACTGCCAAGACAGTTACCCACTATACAAAACTCACCAATTTGATTTTGATTAAAATTAAGTCACTTAGTAGGTTTATTATTTCGAATGTTTTTGTAAACTAATTAATAACACATGGACTTAGTACTAATTAGTTTTGCTGCTGAAAAAATACATAGGAATATCATATTGGAATCCAAGACTCACAATTTTTTTTTGTGGGCCTGTGTAATTATAATTTGCTTTGAAAAAGAGCCGAGTCTGAGAATTTTAATTAAAAGGTTTTTTAAGGCATTTTTTTTTAATTCTTAGGTGTTAAATGCCTCTCATAAAAATTCTAAAAAAATTCGCCTACGGTGCTAATCTAGTTAACAAAAAGGTGACAAAACAATTTTAATTAATAAATTATAGGTATTTAATAATTTTCATACCTGTATCTTAGAAATGCGAAACTTTAATATTTTATTTTAATATTTAAAAAAAATTTGGCCTGTGGCGCGATAATATGTTATTTGTTTAGAGGTTTCCATTGGCTATTTGAAGTTTTATACACGGAAAAAAAAATTATAGCTAGGAGCGCTATAACACACATACCAAGCAAATTATAATCGCTTATTATATAAATACCAGGCTTTCTCTTACAATTATGGCAGTCAGTGTAAAAATTTATATGAAATACTTTAATTGTTTAGTGAATAATAAAATATAACAAATAGTATGGCATTTATAGCTTAAATAGATTTAATTATTGTCCGTGCTAATAATTTTTATAATATAATAAAATTTCTGTAAATTTATAATAGTGCCTGTAATAAATATAATCGTGTCTGTAATATATATAATCGTTTCCAATTTATTTTTAACATTATTAGTTATTGTGTCCCTTATAATCTATAGCTTAAATCACTATAATTTGCCACTGTTACCAAATATCTTATAATGTATAGCGCAGAGCCCACTAATTTCTTTCCGTGTAAATAATTTTCTTTTTAAATTGTTAATGTTAGGAAAATGCGTGAACTTAAAAATTAAAAAAAATCACCTGCGGCGCTTAACTCGATTACCAATAGTCTGATATCACATTATTAATTAATAGATTTTATAAAATAATTGCATATGAAATTTTGAAAAATACAATTTTAGGATTTCTAAAACGATTTGCCTGTGGCGCTAATCGATCCCAGCCGAGAACTTTAAATTTATGTGACGCTTACGAAATTAAGAAATGTGTAAGTAAATAAAACCGTCTCGTAACTGGAGGCTTAAAACATATTAATGTTATCACGGTTTTGCTTTACTTGTACAGTAGAACGTATTTAATATTTTATTTCTCAAGTAGTATAAAATCTTATATCAAATTATTTTT
Organism: Brachypterus glaber; assembly: GCA_958510825.1. NCBI lineage: Eukaryota > Metazoa > Arthropoda > Insecta > Coleoptera > Kateretidae > Brachypterus > Brachypterus glaber. The sequence goes on along the minus strand of OY294044.1, from coordinate 4,386,239 downwards.
TTTTACTTTTGTCGATTTTCCGCCTGTGTAAGTTAGTGCGATATTTCATAAAATGTTTTTACCCGTCATGACGCGTCATTTTTAACAGGGTATCGTAAAATACTATTAAATGCGACACTGTCGACAGTATGCAAATAATAAAAATGTAGGTAATTGCCAATTACTCATTTCAAAGCCTGAATACCGTGTGTGGATATTAAACTCGTTATTGTGCCAAAATATTAAATACAGTTTTCCATAGAGAGATGAATGAGATACAAACTAAAATGTTATAATTAATTTGGCGTTTTTAAATGCTCTCTAAATTTATTCAATAGCAAATTTAAAGAACAATAATACAAACTACTAATTTCGTAAGACCTAGTGTACACGAAATAAAGAAAATGCATGTTCACTATTTATCCTCGTTTGGATATATTTCTATCGCACAAGTACACAGTGCATATTTGAATGAAATGACAGCTATGCACACTCATTTATCCAAACGAGTACACATAGCTTTCTTTTTGACAAAAGTCGTTTGACGTTTATAAAATTTTGAAATGTCAAAATTAAACACAGGCAATTCTTTAAAATATACATTTTTAAAGAGTCTAGACCGTAGATCGAATGAAAAATATTGTTCGCAATTCGTTTGCGACAAAACATCATTCTCGGGCACTAAGGACTAAAGTCGCTTACTCGTTACGAAAACTACTATTAAAATATTTTAAATACAAGTTTCTTATGGATTTTCGTTCCGCAACCATTTCCATCACCGCAGGCAATTTTCTTAGAAATCTGAAGGACCAAACACCAAAATTGTTAAAAACAAAACAAAATAATATATATATATATATCTCTGAAGAGCCAGATGGGGGCGAGCGCCTCCCTGTCCCCCCTCGGGGAGCGCACGAATAGACCCAGTTACGAAAAAGGATTTAACGTGTTCATCTTTTGCCGTTTGAAGAAAGAAAAAACCGTGGTGAGATGTTAATTACCTACCGTTTCCTGAATAATAAAATTCTATTTGATTTTTCGTCGGTTTTTCAAATGAACAAAGACACTAGACTTCGCGGTCATCCACTTAAGATTAAACAAGGCTTTAGAAATAGTATTTTCTCGGTAATTATGTTTCTTATGGATTTGCGTTCCATAACAATTTCCATCGCCGCAGGCAATTTTCTTATAAATCTGAAGGACCAAACACTTAACAATTCTTAGAAACAAAACAAAATCATATATATCTGAAGGGCCAGATGGGGGCGACGGCCCCCCTGTCCCCCTCGGTGCGCGCATGAATAGACCCAGCTACGAAGAACGACTTAACAAGTTCAATCTTTTGCCGTTTGAAGAAAGAAAAAACCGTGGTGATATGTTAATTACCTACCGTGCCCTGAATAATAAAACTCTAGTTGATTTTTCGTCGGTTTTTCAAATGAATAAAGACACAAGACTTCACGGTCATCCACTTAAGATTAAACAAGGCTTTAGAAATAGTATTTTCTCGGCAATTATGTTTCTTATAGATTTGCGTTCCGCAATCATTTCCATCACCTTAGGCAATTTTCTTAGAAATCTGAAGGACCAAACATTTAAAAATTGTTAGAAACAAAACAAAATAATATATATCTGAAGGGCCAGATGGGGACGACGGCCCCCCTGTCCCCCTCGGTGCGCGCATGAATAGACCCAGCTACGAAGAACGACTTAACAAGTTCAATCTTTTGCCGTTTGAAGAAAGAAAAAACCGTGGTGATATGTTAATTACCTACCGTGCCCTGAATAATAAAACTCTAGTTGATTTTTCGTCGGTTTTTCAAATGAATAAAGACACAAGACTTCGCGGTCATCCACTTAAGATTAAACAAGGCTTTAGAAATAGTATTTTCTCGGCAATTATGTTTCTTATAGATTTGCGTTCCGCAATCATTTCCATCACCTTAGGCAATTTTCTTAGAAATCTGAAGGACCAAACATTTGAAAATTGTTAGAAACAAAACAAAATAATATATATCTGGAGGGCCAGATGGGGGCGACGGCCCCCCTGTCCCCCCTCGGGGCGCGCATGAATAGACCCAGCTAAGAAGAACGACTTAACATGTTCAATTTTTTGCCGTTTGAAGAAAGAAAAAAACGTGGTGATATGTTAATTACCTACCGTGCCCTGAATAATAAAATTCTAGTTGATTTTTCTCGGTTTTTCAAATGAATAAAGACACTAGACTTCGCGGTCATTCACTTAAGATTAAACAAGGCTTTAGAAATAGTGTTTTCTCGGTAATTATGTTATTATTACGCTGGCGAATACTGTTTCAAAGCAAATAATAATTATTTTTAAAATATTTTAAGTACAAGTTTCTTATGGATTTGCGTTCCGCAATAATTTCCATCGCCGTAGGCAATTTTCTTAGAAATCTGGAGGACCAAACATTTAAACATTGTTAAAAACAAAACAAAATAATATATATCTGAAGAGCCAGATGGGGGAAGCGCATGAATAGACCCAATTACGAAAAACGACTAAAAATGTTCAATCTTTTGCCGTTTGAAGAAAGAAAAAACCGTGGTGATATGTTAATTACCTACCGTGCCCTGAATAATAAAACTCTAGTTGGTCTTTCGTCGGTTTTTCAAATGAATAAAGACACTAGACTTCGCGGTCATCCACTTAAGATTAAACAAAGCTTTAGAAATAGTATTTTCTCGGTAATTATGTTATTATTACGTTGGCGAATGCTTTTTCAAAGAAAATAATAATTATTTTTAAAATATTTTAAGTAAAAGTTTCTTATGGATTTGCGTTCCGTAACCATTTCCATCGCCTTAGGCAATTTTCTTAGAAATATGAACGACCAAACATTTAAAAATTGTTAGAAACAAAACAAAATAATATATATCTGAAGAGCCAGATGGGGGTGACGGCCCCCCTGTCCCCCTTGGGGAGCGCATGAATAGACCCAATTACGAAAAACGACTTAACATGTTCATCTTTTGCCGTTTGAAGAAAGAAAAAACGTGGTGATATGTTAATTACCTACCGTTTCCTGAATAATAAAATTTGATTTTTCGTCGGTTTTTCAAATGAACAAAGACACTAGACTTCGCGGTCATCCACTTAAGATTAAACAAGGCTTTAGAAATAGTGTTCGGCAAGGATTTTTGTGTAAACGCGTGTTTAAAGTTTGGAACTCGTTGCCCATAGAAATAGCCTGTGCGCCAACAGTAAACTCTTTTTAAAATAGATTCGATGAATGGTCTTAGTTTTGGTTGGAAATTCCTTTTATTAACTTTTATAGTTTTCTTTCATTTTTTTTAATATACCGGGTGGCTCAACTCTACTTAGGCAGCGATTTTCTCGAAAAGTAAAAGAGATAATCAAGTTAATATAATCAAACACCTTAAATGGGACAACAATATAAAAATTATATAAAAATTAGCCAAAAATAAAATCCACTCCTCAACCCCCTTCCCCAGCTTACCCCAAACTTTATTTTTTTAAATTGCACCTCTATATTTTTTGGTTGTTTTGGATAATACAATGGTATATTATACTTGCTATTTTTAGGTTTTGAAAGTGGTAAAAAAAAATTAAAAATAACCCCCTGATTTCAACTAAATTTGACACCGACTTCCCGAAAACTAGAAGAAGAATCAGTTTTTGCAAAAATCAATACAACAAAATCTATAGAAAGCAGCCCAAAATTAAATCTACCTCTACACCCCCTTCCACAATTTATTTAGTATTAAGTATTTAGTATTTGGTTTTTGGTATTTGGTATTTGGTATTTGATATTTGGTATTTGGTATTTGGTATTTGGTATTTGATATTTGGTATTTGGTATTTGGTATTTGGTATTTGGTATTTGGTATTTGGTATTTGGTATTTGATATTTGGTATTTGGTATTTGGTATTTGGTATTTGGTATTTGGTATTTGATATTTGGTATTTGGTATTTGGTATTTGGTATTTGGTATTTGGTATTTGGTATTTGGTATTTGGTATTTGGTATTTGGTATTTAGTATTTAGTATTTTGTATTTGGTATTTGGTATTTGGTATTTGGTATTTGGTATTTGGTATTTGGTATTTGGTATTTGGTATTTGGTATTTGGTATTTGGTATTTGGTATTTGGTATTTGGTATTTGGTATTTGGTATTTGATATTTGGTATTTGGTATTTGGTATTTGGTATTTGGTATTTGGTATTTGGTATTTGGTATTTGGTATTTGGTATTTGGTATTTGGTATTTGGTATTTGGTATTTGGTATTTGGTATTTGGTATTTGGTATTTGGTATTTAGTATTTTGTATTTAGTATTTAGTATTTAGTATTTAGTATTTAGTATTTAGTATTTAGTATTTAGTATTTAGTATTTAGTATTTAGTATTTAGTATTTAGTATTTAGTATTTAGTATTTAGTATTTAGTATTTATTTATAGTGAAACAGGGACCTTCATACGAAGGTATTTCATACCTTACACTGTTAAATATTACAATTATTATAAACAAATTGAATCCTTGCTGATCTTCTTGTTCTTCAGGATATCTCTTCTTGATTACATCTTACATCCCCAAATTTTTTCGGTTACTTTGGATAGACTTTGAGCTTGCGAATACTATGGTGTATTACACTTGCTATTTTTGGATGTTAAAAAGTTTAGAAACCACCCCCCGATCCCATCTATATGTAGGCAGAAAGCCCTAAGGGATGGTGGATTTAGAAAAAAAATATTTGAAGGTTCAGTTTTAGTAACCTCAAAAACCCCTATATAAAAATTTTTACCAGTGGGGGGTGGTGTTAGAATTTTTTTTATTACCATATTAAATTTCAGCAACCTCGAAAACCACTATAATTAAATTTTAAATTTTTTGTAAAAACATATTTCTTAAATTCTGATTAATTTTAAGGCCCCGCGGCGAATCAAAACGACTTCCAAAAAAAAAAATTAAAAAAATTACTGGTTATGTTCGTTAATAAAGGCAACTTTAGGTACATAGTGCGATATGATTGGGCGAAAAAAAAATTTTCGCTCTACCCTAGTGTCCATGGACTAAAACCAACGAACTAATAACTCTTCTCTCTAGAATACGCATACCGTTAATATAAAGTATCGCCAACATCTCGGTTTGTTTGTAAACAAATAGTAGGTATATTCAGGGCTGAACAATAACAATTACCATTAACTGTTATTGTTGTCTCTGTTAGAACAAAGCTGTGCGAGTAAGACAGACAAATGTATATGTTGGCTACTTTTTGTCAGTTTTTACAAATGAAATGCCTATTCTAGAGAGAAGAGTTCTTAGTTCGTTAACTAAAACTCACCCGGTATATCAAACGTAAATGCAAGTTGAAAATTGTTTTGTTTTACTCAATTTGCAGTGTTCAAGGTTGTTGAAAAACAATGAGTGAAAAACATTTAGTTTTATCCTTGACTTTGGGGTTTGTTAACGGAAACTTACCCCTACCTCGCCCTGCACACTAAGAAAAAATTTATAATGTGAGACTTGTCTTGTTTCAAGTACAAAAATACTTGACATAAACATATTTAACTAATCTTAAACAATTCAATAATTTGTTTCAAGTTCAATTATAATTATTAGGGGACGTGTGAGAAAGTTGGGACAAAGGAGGGTATCGCATTTTGGGCTAAATCGCCTGCAACGATAAGACTTTACATCCCGGAACATACTTTAATTAATTATTTTAATTAAGAATATGTACGATGTCAATGTACGATTTGGCAACATTGCAAGAAACTTCAAGTGTCAAATGTCATCTCGTCAAAATAAAAATACCTTTGCACATTAACTACTGGGGCCAAAATCGGTCTGTGTTGTGTTCACTGGTCTTGACTATAATATTAAAATATTTGGTTGTGTTTTATTAGTTTTCACTGATTTAATATACTGTAATTCAATGTGTAATTAGGCTGGACTTATGTGACAAGTTTTTTAAGTTTCAGTACGATTATGCGGAAACACAAATTGATAGGATGAACACTTTCTTTGAAGAAATTCTACATCTACCTTTTTTTTTTTTTTCGTTTTGACAACAATTTTAATTTTTAATTAAAAACTTTAATTGATAATTATTTGACTTGTATAAAAAAGCGAATGGATCATTTCCATATTTTTTGCTCTTGTTAATGGTACCATGGGTGTGCGTGGGTACCAAATTCAAGAATCGCTTGAGGAGGTTTTCCTAATATCCTGAAGAATTATACATGTTAAGAGAAAATTAATTTTGACAAAAATCCAACAAAATTACACAAAAAAATGTTTGGGGCAAAAATGTGTTAAGCCTAATACATTTTTCCGTCTGGGGGCATCTCTGGATAAATTCAAAAAAATAAATTAACATAAACTTATTGCCTTTATTAATACTAGTATACACGCAAAAGCTACTCGCTCTAGCTTAAAGGGTACAACAATTATTAATTAAAAACCTTATACAATTTTAAAAGGCCGTAGCTCCCTTAGGACTCATTTGCGGACCAACCTTTATAGGAACTTTTTTTTGATATTTTTGGATGCAGAATCACCTCTTAAATTTTGGCATGCCAGTTACTGATCACCCTGTATGTAGAATCTTTTAAACCACTTGATCTGAATACTATGTACTTGTTTTATTAAATATTTCTGTGTGTGTAGTTATGTAGGCAGGTCTTAAAATCTATGGATTCATTTAATGTTCATATTCATTATCCCTGACCAGATTAATTTTGTTTATAAGCCTGCTGTAAAGAATGAAAGGATAAAATCATATCGTTAACAGAACAAAACCTGACATGTTACTTTGTAATAAATTATGCTTCATCAGAATGAAAAAAGCTAACAAATCCTAAAACTTTAATTCATCAGCGTACACTGTTAAAATATGAAGCGCGACGCAAAATATTATGCGACAAAGATAAATAATTACATAGTCTGGAAATTCATCCATGTTTTATTAAAAATAATGTGTGACATCTTATAGTGAAGTTAAATGCTATTTTATTTTAACTTCACGTTTGATAAAATGGTTTATCCGAGGGGCTGACCGCGTCTGAAATTTGTATAAAAGAGTTCCTTTTTGCAAAAAGTTCCTCAGAGTTCCTTCGGAGTTCCTGCAGAGTTCCTTGGGAGTTCCTCCTGTGTTCCTTAAGAGTTCCTCTCTGGAAGGGGTAATTTTTGGCAAATAAGCCGTAGAATCATGAAAAAAAGCTTTGTCCCTACCAAACTTTTGGCGCCCCTTCGAAACCAAATTTAGCTTTGTCCCTGGCGGTTTCTACCAAAGTTGGCGCCCCAAAATTACCTTCAAGAAAAATGCTTTGTCCCTGCCGGTTTCTACCAAACTTGGCGCCCTTCTTCAGAACAAAATTTGGCGCCCCAAAATTACCTTCAGGAGAAAGGAAAAAAGGGTTTGTCCCTGCTGACGATTTCTACCAAACTTATCGCCCCTTCAAAAAAAAAGTTGGCGCCCAAGGATAGGAAGTTTTGATAATCTAGTTTGAAACTAAAAACGTTAATCCGCATGGGTAATAAATAATAATTGTTTCTGACCGCATCTGAAATTTGTACAAAAGAGTTCCTTTTTGCCAAGAGTTTCCTCGGAGTTCCTCTGAGTTTGCAAAGAGTTTGCAAAGAGTTCTTCCGGAGTTCCTCGAGAGTTCCTCGGAGTTCCTCGAGAGTTCCTCGGAGTTTCTCGAGAGTTCCTCGAGAGTTCCCTCAGAGTTCCTCGGAGTTCCTCCAGAGTTCCTCCAGAGTTCCTCCAGAGTTCCTCCAGAGTTCCTCCAGAGTTCCTTCAGAGTTCCTCCTGAGTTCCTTTGGCTTGTACAAAAGAGTTCCTCGCGGGTCAGCCCCTCGGGTTTATCCAATACATACAGATAATAAAACAATTACCAGCTTTATTTTAAATAGATAAACTGAATAATAACCCCCGCGTGGCTTTTAATTTATTGAGTGGATAATTATTTATTTTACCCACTCAACTGTCACTTGTCAAATTATTTTCTTGTAAATGTCATTAAAATTTTTAATAAAAATATGAATTCCTAAGCTATTTATTGGATAAAACCTTGTATGGCACTCATGGGTAAACCGATATTGCCCTCTCGAAAATTAACCTGTTTGGCTGACGCCTCGCAGGTTAATTTTCTCATGGGGCAATATCTTACTTTACCCACTAGTACCATAAATAACTATTATTAC